>CAEGAD010102023.1:0-141719 GCA_903067055.1 Poeciliopsis paucimaculata
ATGCATGGAGGCAGTTTCTCACTTGCTTCGCAAGTGAGAAACTGCTCTCCTTATGCATTGCTATGGGCAGGCCCCAATTAAATTAATATTTCAGCTTCTACACACCACAAATATGGAATAAGCAGCCGAAACACTGAGTGCCTTTAAATCTAGATTAACCCCTCCGCCTCTGATTAGAATTGCTCTTGAAACATAATCAATGAAATATTAATCAGCATTCTGATGTGTAACGAAAATATAGCCTAATGTTTCAGTTGTTGACTGTGTGTCCTGGGACTTTGTCTTTTTGTGTTTTCGTGGTGTCAAGCACTTTGAAATGCCTTGTTGTATTCCATTTTGTAGCTCCAAAAAAGATTCTCAGAGTAAAACAAAAAATTTCACCAGGCATAGTAAAATAAAAAATAATAAAAAAATACGATGTTTGAACTTTCAATCACCAACTTTTATTCAAGGAGTGAGAATGAGGTTGTCAGGTTTACATGCGGTGAAACATTGTGCGTGTTCAACCACACTGCCAGATGTTGACACAGCAGGGCCGATGTGTTTCAGGGCGTCGGGCCAGAAATCCTATCTACATTTGGCTCTCGGCTCCATGTTTCTGCACCGCTTTGTTTTGACAGGTCACATGACTGAATGTTCGACAAAATAACGATAACAGAGTTTATCTGTTATCGTTATTTAACTATAGACTAAAGAATCTCTCGTTCTTTAGTCTGGTCGTAAATGTTTCCCCTTTTAAGCCAAACGGAAGGAGAGACGGTTTGTGATGTAGGGTGTGTGTGCGTGTGTGTGCGTGGGTGTGCGTGTGTGTGTGCGTGTGCGTGTGTGTGTGTGTGTGTAGTCATTATGTGGTTTCTGGGTTTGTATGCCACGGCATACAGTTTGTGTGTGTGTGTTCTTTAACTCTTTAACCAAGCAGGGTTAATTGTGTCCAGGAATGGGGGGAGTTTGGAGCTCCACACTGGTAATTCTGGCTCAGATCCTGGTTTATTTCTGGGTCCTGTGTAACCAAGATGCACCATCCACTCTCATTACTACATGCAAACTCAACCGCGCACACATGTCCATGCCTTTTAATAAAACCCAGGCCGGGGCCTTGGCTGTTTTTCCAGAGTAAGTGAAACCATGGAAGAGGTTAAAAAAAAAGGGGAGTTTTGCTCTCCAAACGGCTTTCCCCAAGGCTGTCACTCTCACAGTGACTGGTTGTAGCTATTTCACAGCCAAATGTATGAATAATTCAGATCTAAAGATGGGGATGGTTTATATTTCCAGCTGGACGTGATTATATATTTGTTAATCATCCGTCTCCTTGCATTTCTGCTGTATTTGGTAGGTCAAAGTTTCACTTTTTGTCACCCAGTTTCATGAGGGCTTGGGCGACACGGAAAAAAACAAAATCACCCAGCCTGTCTTCCGCTTATTGGAAATTGGGTCATGATGACGCACAGGTGCAACAGGTCCAGGAGGAAACCCCAAACAACCTTCTCTAATGTCTCCAGCAATTCTCAGGGGAATTTCAGGGCATTACCAGGCCAGATGAGATATAAAACCTTCCAGAATACTCTGGAGCTGCGTTTATACGAGACCACCGCCTCAAAATTGCCAGTATTTTTTTTAGGGGGTGAAGTATTTAGATGGCACCGCAGAGACAAGCATGCCAGGCCTCTAGATGGTGCAGTGATTTGAGTATGTCGTCAAAACGCGCATGGGGTTTTGAGCATACACATGAATACGTAGACGCCTCATATAGCGGGTCGGCCCTTTGCTACGATACGTCACAGCGTCCACCATATTGAATGTGGCTTATGTGCCAGTACACTAATAGAAGTAAATGCACCGAACTTCAGGAAGTGGGAAAATGTTCAGGGGAAAATTTTTTTGAAATAGTTTTTATTGTGTGGTGGAAAAGCACAAAACTTTTGACAAAATGTTGTGTTATTTCACTCAGACGTATTTTGAAACGTCTCGAACCCGTCGAATGTGACATCATCAGTGATAATTCATTGGTTCATCGAGTGTCACTCTGCAGGAGGTCATAAAATAGAAATCCTGGAGCAACGTCATCATTTAAAAGGACATAGCGATGATGACGAGCCTCGTTTTTTGTGTGAATGAGACGCCCTCACACCGTCACACTGCCTCTGCCAAAAAGCTGCTTGGCATCAAAAGGGAACATTTTTCATGGGTGTAGCCATTCACAGCTCTGCAGCTTAACCCACAAATGATTTTTCCTAACAAATGTGCCAGCATTCAGGGGGAAATAAACAGGTTTCCAACTGTATGAGATTTATTGCCCCTACATAGTGTTACAAAAAGGAAAAAAACAAAAAAAACAAGCAAACTCAAACTCATAGCTTTTAGCCACATAAAAACCTTCAAAAAGAGTTGTATACTTAATTACTATTTAAGTAATCAAATCAATGCTGCTTGTATCTGTGCTCTGCCAAATTACATTAAAAAGATGTTCAGTATTATTTCTTTTTAAGAATGTTTGTGGGTTTTATCAATACGTTCTGGTACAAGAGGCCCTTTGAGGAAATTCAAGATTGTATAGACCGTGTATGGTTTTTCACATAAGTGCTAAAGCTAAAGAGCATGAACTCCTGACTTTTGTTTTAAATATGATATTTCTCCACATTTTCCAGAATAGTCTCCATTGAGATCAGTTCCTAACTCCTGAATGTTGCTTGTGGGAAGTGTTGCTCAGAAGATCCAAGTTGGGTTTGATGAGTACGGACGTGTCGCACAAATATACAATCTAAAGAAGCAAGAATCTACCTTGATTAGATTTGTAATTATTCCACGGCTAATCCTGACCTCCGGTGGAATGCGGGCTTTGACCTCTGCACCTTTTAACCCTCCGCGATGCTGATAAGACTCGGGAGGCAGCAGTACGGCGTCTTTGATTGTCAGCGCCGACGGATGTGACACACACGGAAAAACGGCGTCCGAAACTCCTCACTGCTCGGCCGACGATGGGGAGACGCAGCTGGAGAGGAGGACGCAGACACACTCGTCCTTTTCTCTCAAAGTGCCTGATTGATTGTTTTTCTTTTCTTTTCTTTTTTTTTCTGTTTGACCTGCATGTCTGGCAGCTCCTGCGGAGAGCAGAAGGGTGCGCTTGCACCCCGTTGTGCTTTTTGGACACGTTATTGACGTGACCGTCTAATGGAAGCCGGCAGCCGTCTGGGTCCTTCTGAGAAATGCTCTTTCAAACAGATCAGGTGGACGCACATCACTCTTGTGTCAGTGCTACCTCCAAAATAGGAATAAAACTGTTAACATGCTTTAATTAAAACTTAAATTTTAGGGGAAAAAAGGAACAAAGCTTTATGACAGAAAAGAAATAGCAAATTTTAAGTTAAAGAAGGACAAATATGTTCCCTCACCAACTCAAATCCCCAGTTAGTCTTTTTCTTTCTTCCGTCTATTGACCGCAAACAAACTGCTTGATTCCCATGCTCTTAAACCGTTATAAAATTACGGAATAATCATAAAAGCGATAAGATCCAAGCGTATATCACTTAATTTATTCGTCCATTATTTTCTGAGAGTTTGGTATTCCGACCCATTTTCTATTAATTGCGGGTCTGGTCTTGTTTTGGCTGGCAGACTCTGATGCAATGTGACATTTTTATCACCCGAACCAGCTCAGCGTGGCCTCCCGCTAAGGAATAATACTTAATGGAGTCACATAACCACATTTTAATGATGCGGATTATGAGTAGCTTAAAGAAAATTGTGCTGGATTTTGTTTTTTGTTTTTTTTTTGGTTCTCAAACTGAAAACCTCTTCAAGGCACCAGAGTGAGTCGACAAATCCTGGTAGGAAGTGTCCAAAACGGGAAAACTACAAAAATACTGAAGGGACAAAACGAATAACATCCATAATATACATTTTTATGTGAAAACATTGGCAGGTACTGTTGACTGTTCAAGTTATCTCAAAAGAAAAAAAAGTCTATGAACGTAGTAGCAACCAATTAAAAAAAAAAAAAAAAAAAATCTGCCTTAGACTCCTTATATTGGTAACAGAGAAAATTGTTCTCATGGAAATATGTTTATGCATAAACCTTTACTCTAAAAAAAAAAAAAATCTGTTTTTTTTTCTTCTTACAGCTGTTATCTTTCAAAAGTCTTTTTTGAATTTTTTCACCAATGTGAAAAATTCACTATAGAGCAGAGAAGGCAAAAATAAGCAAAGCAAACCTAATGCCGTGACCTTTAAAATTGTGCTTTTAATTTTGATGGAGTTGCTAAACGTCTAACCCTGGATGACAGCAAAGGAAGTAATATTTTCTAATGAGTCTTTCTTGACAAGTTGCTGCAGGCGGGCCTGATGGGGTCACCAGTTTAAACCCCCCGCGGAGAGCTTAGCTGCTGGACCGGATATGAGGATATATTGAATAGTTTTCTGTGGCCGGCGACAATATTCCCTCGGCTTGCTGCTTTGCAGGAGACCGGATTGATTGATTGGACAATCGCCAACCAAAGATTTAAAGCGATCCGTTCTGTTAAAGCAAGCTATGACTTCCCCCTAAATTAATGTGCCGCTGAAGATAAAGATTTGCTTAAAGCTGTTCCCTCCATTTAGACTTGTTTACAGAAAGCACCAGTGCTACTGTGTGCTTTTAATTAAGAGCTCCTGAAAGTGTTACTTCCTGTTTTGCTGCCAGCGGATTAATGGGTTGACAGGTTTAAAAAAAAAACAACAACAAAAAAAACACCAGTCTGAGACAAAGAGTTCCTGCACACTGTTTCTAACTGACCAAATAATCCTCTGCACAAAGGTCAGACTGCTTGACAGAAATCCTTGCTTCCAGTTGTCACATTTGAGACAAGACTCCCCAGAGTCTTTTCAGCTGTAAATTCTGATAAGCGAACGGCTTCTTTGTAGATAAGCGACTGAAACAAAGCCAATTCCTGTCTTCAACTCGGAAGTTTTTCTGTAAAAGCCGTCGTGGGTATGTCTTGCGGTATCCAAAAGTTAGGTGAAATTATTGAAGCACATTTTTGTCTTCAAATGTTGAGACAGAATTAGACTCTGCTTCTTTAGTTTCAACAACTAACCCGCAATATTCGTATGAAGATTTAACTGCTTGAACCGTTTATGTTGAGTTCATGTGCAGGATGAGACTATTTCCGTTACAACAGTAACTTCAATGACAAGCATGCGATCATCTTCTTTTTTTGTCGTTAATTTAAGTAAATCAGTTAGATTTTTAAAGATTTAAACTGTAAATGTTTAAAAATTTAAAGCATTTTTATAGCATTCTGGTACAAAACATAATTTTGTAGCATTCCGGTGCAGCATTTGTTGTTTTAAAAATGCACTATATACAAACATTTATCTTTGTATATAACACAATTACTTCTGTGAAAAGATGTGACACTAAGATTTTTATTTTTGTAATAAGTTCAATGAATTTATAGCATCTAAATGAGGGTATCGGCTACTTCTGATACTAGTACTGGAAACCGTGATGTCTATCAGCTTGGATGTCTCACTTATACATGTCGACGTGTCGACATTTAGCTAAGAAACGTTTCTTAAATAACTTTCTGACGGAATGGTTGCTTTCTCCCCGGAGATGAGCAGAAGTGAACTGTTTGCCACAGTTTGCTCTTGGGGGATGAGACCGTGCAAGGACAAAACAAGAACATTTGTAGAATTCCTTTTCAGAAAAAAAATAGATAAAAATCAACAAATCGGCAAATATCCTGATGCAGAGGTCCTGGGAAAAGGGTAACATTGTGATCAAATCCTCTGCTAGACAGAAGAGCACACATTGATTCAAATAGCTAACTTATTGTTACTTTAATCTCACAACATCTCATATGGATGTAATGTGCTGTTGAGTTTCACAAGTCAAATGCTTTTTCTGAGGAAGAAAGTTGTAGTTACAGGTAGGAGCAATAGAAAAAACATTGTATTTTTCCTTAATGAGATGAGATTATCATCCACCTGTTGTTGAAATAAGCACTGATAAACTCCATTTTTCCTTGTTGTTAATTTGTATGCAAAGCTAGGTTGCCTTCTGCAGCGTAGCCAGTTTGTACAGGAAGTTAGAAAAACAGCAATTTCAAACAATGTATTACTTTAAAATGAGTGGGACTGTTTGGTCTGTCTGAGAAGTCTGGATGACAGCGGCTTATACAACAGTATTGTGTCTTTTCCAGGCACATGGTGTCATTTTATAACATAATCAAGGCACTACTTTACCTCATTTAACACCTTGAAATTGGGCATCTGTCTCTTTAAGAAACTCTGGCTTGAGAAGTCCCTACAACAACACTCTTCTATTAACTTTTTAACAATGATTTTATGAGCGTTGCACTGAGAAGTAGCTCCTATGAGCTCAGCAGATGTGCAGCTCCACCAGGTGTTTGCTAATTGTTTCTGGCTAGTCTGAAGAACCTGAGGGGGGAAGGAGAGAGGGCTGCTCTGTGAGGCGAAAGGTTGGAAACTGCATCTCTGAGGAGGAGTTTTGTCTCAAAGGCCGCGCTTTGGTCCACCCAGGCGTTTTGGGGTTGCCATGGAGATTAAAGGATTTCTCAAACATGCATCCAAGAATCAAAGAAACGCTCCAGGTATGTTTCTGATGAGGGAAAAACATCATAACATGATGTAAAGCTCAAAAAAGTCAATGTTAAAACCTGCCCCTTTATGCAGCTTATCCAGAGGTTGTCGCTGTAATTTCTGTGATCGAAAGCTGCTATTTTCCTCCAACAAATGCTCATATGCCACCAGTGTTCAGAGCAGTGGAAATACTCAAACAACAAAAACAAACCCAACAAGTCTTTAGATGGATGGATAAAGGGAATATTATTTGTACGTCTCGGTTTTTGCATTCCACTTCACAAGTCACCTATCGTGAGAGAGTCCAACTTCATTTCACTCTGAGCATAAAAACTGCTGCTCTGTGAAGGATTTAGACGCTGACCGTTTTGGAGCAATTGTTAGAGAACAATATGGTGAAGACTAAAGGTCAGGGAGGAAGTTAAAGAAGTAAAACAAGATCCAAAGCTTAGAACATCTCAACTCCGTTCAATCTGTCATTTGAACATGAAAGATGGAGCCAAAACGTTGCTATGGGGATGTTTTTACTCAGGAGAAGCTGGTTGGAGTTGATGAAGCTCACAGTGGAAAACACTTATAAAACTTAAAAAACCCCCAGAAAGACCTGAGATTCCATGAGAAGGCAAAGGCGTCATAAAGTGGAAAAATTCAAGGCGTATAATTACTTTTGCAAATTTCTATTTCTATTTCAAATTTCTATGTCGCATTGTCTATAGATGTCAGTCAGACTGATACAGTCATAACAAGCACCATCCTCTTCAAGCTGCAGTGTGTCAGTCGAATCCTCAATGTTTAGGACCACAGCCCTAATCAGATTAGAAGGGTTAAAAGGTCTGCAAGAAAGGGGAGGAAGGGTCTGTATGAGTGTGGACGTACGTGTGTGTGCGTGTCTAATAAGAGAGCAGATGTTACAAACCAACAGCCAAGCTTAGACCGTCTGTTTCTCTGATTTATTTCTCTGTATTTTTGACTCATTGAGTGACTGTCTGTTTGTCTGTTTGTCTCAGAAAAGATAAAGTCCTTGCAAAAGTCCAAGACTGTCAAGAAGACATTTTTAGCCCCTAGTAATTGTTTTATAGACAGCAGTGCAGAAAATCAAGTTGGATATGGAAATTAGAGATCTGAAATTGTTTATGTAGCATAACACGGACAAGACCAATTTACATTCAGTGGTGCTAATCCAAAGCCTGCATTGCATCTTTGTTTTCCTTTTACATAAAATAACTTTTGTTTTTGTTTTGTTTTTTTTGCACGTTTTCATACAGCGCCTTCCAAAAGTATTCAACTCCTTGAGCTTTTTCACATTTATAGATATAAATGTGGTTTTGATAAAGTATAAAATGTATAAAAGTAAAGTTAGCAAAATAATAAAAATTGAAATTGAAATAACATTTGCTTACTGAAATAAATAAAAATGGTAATTAATGGAGAAAAACTATAGCTGGAATTTTAGCTAAGAACTACAACATACAGAAATGATAAATACAACATCCTTCAATTTTGTGTTAGACTTTCAAACTGATGTGAAATTGATTTTCCCCACAAAAGCCATTTACGTCAGTCATTGTGGGGGATTATATTTATTAGACCAAAAAATAAATAAATAAATAGTGCATAGTTGAGGAGTAAAAAATTTTAAAGTTTTCACCATTTTTTTTTTTAGAGCTAAAATTAAACAACATGACATGTATTTGTTCTCTTCTCTTCCACTAACAGGCTTTCTTCTTGAGTTTAGCTGAATCCATCTTCCCATCGGCTTCGACTATAACGTTTTACTTTAGCAAGCCACTGTTCTGTTTATCTTGTACGCCACAAAAAACTAAAACAATAAGCTCCAGTTTTGGTGTTTGAGTCAAAAATAATTAAGACATTCATTGCCAAGAAGCTTTAGAGAAACAAAAAAAACACAAAAAAGAAGCAAATCGTGTAAATCTCGTTGCACATTATCTGGGTTAATGTGGTTTTAATGTGATAAAATTCACCAGACTGTCCGTGTTTACTTCACAGGGTTTATAGCAAGCCCTTAAAACGTCACACCACTTGAGGCTGGGTTTGAAGCAGTTGCAAGCTAACCCGCAACCTCCGTCTCCAAGCGCTGCATCGTTTGGACGTCGTCCCTCTCTCCTTTCTTCCACCTGAATCCCTCTTTCCTTCCCTCCCGCCGTGGGCTTTGTTCAACGGGGGAGCCTCCGTCCGTCTCCTCCGCACGCCTCCGAGGAGGCTTGACGTGCCTCGGCCACCGCATGCCACAATATTTAGACGAAGCGAGAGAAACAGAGAGAGATAGACGCGCTGGTTGTGGCATAGGCCAGTGGTGAAATTCCTACCATCTCATATTCACTGCGTTTTGTCCTGGTGGCTTTACGAGCTGGATCCGTAAAATCCCAGATGAGTAAACAGATGATGCGGGCTCAGGAGCAGTGGACGTGAAAACCAGGCTTTCACTCAAATTTCCCTTTTTTTTTTAAAGAGCCCTATTAATGTAACATTATATTCTGGAATAGTTTTAGGTGGACAGTTTTGACCACGTAATTACTTCCCGGAGGTTTATTCAGCATTGTGCCGAAGGTTTAAGTGGTTCTTCATGTGTGTCTTGGTCAGTTGTTTTAAACACCAGATATATTATGTTCGCCCAAACACGATCTTCCTCGGTTTTGTGAACAATGAGCATTGTGACTTAGAGGTAAAGTGTTATGTAATATGGATGTGGGGAAATCCTGGGGGTTTCATCTGCTACGTGAAAGTCGATGTTCCAAAACCGTTAGAGAAACATCAGCAAAGAGTTTAAGAGTTGATGGCAGGCAGAAATGCAAAACAAACAAACAGAAAAACAACCAAAATATTGTGCGCTCAGGAGCTGGACTGTCAAGAAGTCTACATAAATCACTAGATGACGATACCTGAACAAATTTTGCCACTTTACAAAATAAAATCTTGCCTTAAATAATACGATGTGTTACCAAATTAGAATTGTTATATTTTGGTATGAAAAACTGCTTTATCAAAGATAAAAGGAGCTATCCATGGATGTCGGCATTTCTGTTTTCTTTCTCTGGGCTGAGGGGTGAGGTAAACTGGTATATATCTCCCCTCGCCAAAAAGGAAAAAAAAGTCAAAACGTTTTGACTTGAGAATGAAAAATGTCCAAGATTTTTTCTTGCAATTCAAAAATTGCTAATTTTTGTAGATCCTTAACCGCTACAAACTCTAAGGACAGGATGGAATGTTGTCACGTAGTTATGTGATCCGACAGATTTGGTCGTGTTTCAAGGACTCTGTGCAGTAGGACAGCCTGAATCGGGGACAAAGATCAGCAAGAAAATACCTTACTGAAATACAAAACCTAGGTGAACAGAGCCATCTGTAAGCTCCGCCCCTTTTTGGTACCGATAATTCCAGCTGCACGCTCTGACAGAACCCATGATCCCACTGGTACCACTGAGAGACAGTAAGCTGTGAAGTAATTTACAGTTAAACGGAACCAAAGAAGGATAAAAAATAAGTTGTACATAACAAGGGTCGTAAGGCCAAGCAGTGTGATGTGAGTGAATAATGACTTCTAACAATTTTTTAAAATTTAATTAATCTGTACTCTGACCCATTTGAAGTGGCCAGCACTTTTTCACTATCCATCATAACTTTGCTCAAAGTTTAAAAAAACAAAACAACAATAAAAACAACTCCAAAGGCGTTTTTGTTCACCTATTTCTTTTTGACAAAATACAGCAACAACTTAGTCATTTTCGACTGTTTAATCTGTTCAGGGTAACCAGACAATGACGTTTTACACAACCCGTCTGTTTGAGAAGCAGTAAAGAACAAAATAATAACAGAAAATACATATAATAAAGCAATAATCCCTTCCAGATATAATCTCGCCCATAATTTTCACAGCCATGCCTCAAAAACGTTTGTCAGCCAGAAACCTCTAAAATTATGTTTTTCAGAGGAAGAAAAAAAACACACACAGAGAAAAAAAGAAAGAAAGAAAGAAAGGGAAGCAGTGGGGCGTTTATTTTTGGCTGGCATCATGGCAGTCTGCCTTCTTAAAGTAGCAGCGGTGACAGTGGCGGCAGCTGGGGCGGTGCAGGCGTCCGAACCGTCGCGGCCAATGCTGTTTTGGGTCGCAGCACCTCCCTGTCTGACTGAAACACCTCCGTCATCAGCCGGTCATCTTCCCCTCCCTCACTCCATCCGTCATGGGTCCGATCCCGACTCCTGAAGCACTCGTCACATCCTTGTGGCTTTCACCCCACCTCAACATGAGCGTATGTTTGTCTTCGTGCATGGTTTTTTTTTTTTTATGTAAACATACAGCCATATTGTAAGTGTGTTTACAGTACAAAGTACAACCACAACACCCAAGCTCTGTGCAAACCAGAAAGAAAGCAGCTCTTTCTGCTCAACTGCATATCAATGCAGAGTAGGGCTGATCTGCTGACCGATTTAATAATTGCGTGGCAAAAGGTGCTCAATGATTTATTCTTTTCACAGAATCTGACCCGGGTGAAGCTAAAACGAGTTTTGGGGAGTTGGGTTCCTTCTTTTTTAACACAAATGTATACATTTATTGTGTAATTGGGCTTCTTTACAGCTCTGGATATGTCGGTCTTTTTCTTCTAACAAATGACTAAAACAAATTTGAACATTTGAACCTGGCGAAGCTACAACTATGCCACAGTTTTTGCTTATTTACTGCTCTGAATATCTTATTTTCAGGAAATGAAGAAAATAAATGGCCATTTGGACCTGGTGAAGATCAAAACGATGTCACTTGAGGAGCTTTGGGTAGTTGTTTTTTTTCTTAAACGCATATTTATTGTACATTTTGCCGTATTCACAGCTCTGAACATGTTTTTTTTTTCAGCAAACAAAAAAAAAGCAAATAACCACTTGAATTGGTTGAAGCTAAAAAAATGCCACTTGACGATTTTTGAGTAGTTGTTCTGATCTTAATCACAAATTTCTACATTTATTCAATAGTTTTAGTTTAATTACTCTTGAAATGTTTAGTTTTTTCAGCAAATGGCCGATTTTGAGCGCACATTCCAATTAACGATTAATCGATTACTAAATTAGTTGACTATTATTTTAGTGATTAATCACGATTAATTTGATTAATCACGATTAATTCGATTATTCATTTCAGCCTTAGAGGAAACCCTCCGGCTGCAGGTCCTGGACTGCCTCCAGCTCATTTTCTCCGTCTGGAATCGAGCGTTTCCAGTCCAAGTAAAGACTCTCCCTGGCTTCAGGGTGGGCAACAGCCGGCCTCCCCAAGCATGAAGAAAGGCATTCTCTTCTATACGCACTTCAAAGGAAACTCCAGCTGATGTTAACAAGGGCGTCATTGATTCTCCGTCCTTCATTGAAGGGGGAGAATCCCAAACGAGTCGGCTTCCAATTTCTCCTTGACCTCGAGTGACTCGACTAATCCGGGTTCGAGCTCCGAGGAGAACGGTGGAGTTCTGGGGCTGTGGCGTGACGGCGAAATGTGGCTCCACAGACGTGTTTTAAACCCATCACGGGCAGATGTGTTGACTTTGCTATGGGAACTAGAAGAAACAAAGCCTGGCTTTTTTTTTTCTTTCTTTTTTCTTTTTATTGTTGTTACTCAGCCACTTACAAAGTGGAACATTTAAGAGTTTGGAACAACACGGTGCAGCACTGAGTCGGCTATGGTCAGCCAGTGACGTTTTCCAACCACATTTCTGACACACCCTGGCTTTTTTTTTCTGCTTCGGATTTCTCCAAAGAGCATCACATACCGCAGTCACGACCTCAAAAAGCTAGTCGCAGCTGAAGACAAGTCCAGCCCACTGGACCCCAGGCTGTTTTTGCTACAGAAGAATGCATATTTTGGTTGTTATTCTTCTATAATGAGAGATCAAATTCCCTCAACAGAAGCCGGGGATCTTCAGCCGTCGTCTTGGATCAAAGAGGACGGCTGAGCGCTATCAGTGCTCTTATCATCCTAAGCAAACCACTTTTCAGAGGAGAGATAAGCTAAAACAATTGACGCATACCTTCGTATTTGTGAATGGGAGATTGTGGTTGTTTTTTTTACATTATACTGGGCTTTCCCTAACTTTCTGTTGCATGCTGGAAACTCGTTGAACAGTTTCTCCTCACAATGTTGGGGAGCAAAATAGCGATAGATTTATGATAGTCCTAGAGGCTTCAGGCAAAGATTAACAAAATATTCAGATCCCTTGATACTTCTAAAGTTTTCTTCTTTAAATCACGACCTCTCGCACGTTTTATTGAGACGCAGGAAAGAGGAAGTAGAAGAAGCAAGACGACATGATATTGTTCAACATTTCTTAAGAAGAGAAATTTCAGAAAGCGTGTGCAGTTATTACTTTGATGCAAACGTGGCTGCGGGTTATCTTTGAAAATTAGCTCCGGCTTAGTTAAGTTGTTAGAACATAAACAAACAGATTTTTTAAAACTTGATTTTCAGTTGAGTTTAGGTCTGGACTTTGACTAGGCCATGAATACGTTTAGACACAAAGCCATTCCATTGTAGTTCAGTGTTATAGTTGTGTTGGAAATTGAATTTCCACCCCTGGTTAAAAGACTTTCGCAGCCATCTGCAGTTTTGTTTCAGAGCTGCACTGGAATTAGTTCCCATTAAACTCCTGCACCCCAGATCATGATGCTCCCATCACCATGGAGATGATGGGTTCAGGGTGACTTTTGGCCTGCACTCTTTTTGTTGCTGCTGTGGACTTTATTTGGAGGTGTCACAATAAAGAGGACTGAATTCAAAATGAACTCTTTAAGACCACCTGTTAGTTTACTTCCACTTTGTGGTTACGTGCACTATTTTGTGTTGCTCTACCAAAAAAATCCCCAGTATTTGACATTGTAGCTTAAGAGGTCTGAATTCCTATTGTAAAGAGATTTAAAATGTAAAAACTCGTTTAAATAAACACATGAAGGCCTATAGATAACTACCAGCTAAGGCTTCACTAACGTAGCTAATTGGAGTATTTTACTTTAATTGTTTTAAAAAGTGGGGAAAAAAAACATTTGTTAGCATATTTATTCATTTGTCATTCCACGCTTGACTGACCTATAAGGTAATAACAATCATTGTCGCCATCAGCTCCTGGGTTTCCTTACAGTATTTAAGTCCCCACCATTGAATCGTGAGTTTTAACGATCAGAATCAAAAAAATCTTGAAACTCCCAACCAGCTACAGACTTAATGAAGGGCTGTGCTCTCAGATTTCCCTCCAACATCTCAGAGTAAACACTCTCCTCCTCCCAGGAAGGTTTCCTACAGTGAGGTCTACTGTTGCAGCTCCTATAACTCAAATGAGTGCGTCATGAAATGTGGAAAAAAAAAAAAAAAGAAACTACTGGCAACATTCCTTCTCATCACTCCTGTTATTCTTGGCTCAGGCAGTGCATTCTTACACCTGGACTGGACCACACTGCCATGTAGTCTAGGAACGCTTCTATCTATATGGAACCGACTACACACACACACAAAGTCCTCCTCACTCAGTTGTGTCAAGTTATTTAGAATAAGCCTGCTCTTTTTTCAAAATAAAAGCAAAGAGCGTGTTCAATAAATGTGCTTGAATAATAACAAAAATAATTGGAAGGCTCTGGGAAATATAGATCATATAAATATTTTTCTGCTAATTTTTTCCCCCATCTCCAAAACACTCCAAATCAAGCCTGCCCCCCACCTATCCCAGTTGAGACATTACACTCAAAACAAAGCAAATCTCCCACACCCACACACACCACAAGAGGCACAGCAAGTGTAAATAAAACGACTTCTTATCCTTAAACACACATCTATCATCTGTTTCTACAGTCAAGGTGGTTTTCATTGTCTTTCTCGACCCAGAAACTCGATTTTATTCAATTTGACAGCACATTTAGATTAGCTATAATCAGATTTAAATATTGCTGCAGTGTTTTTGTTTCTGTTTAATGTCTGATTAATCCACTGAACGACTGTTGTATTTACAACATATGTAGCTTACTTTTTAAAGCTCTAGCGACCTTGATTGAAAGGTAAATTAGGGAGGAGACAAAAGGGGGGGAACCCAAGACCGGGAATCGAACCCAAGACCGGGATTCGAACCCTCTGCGTCACCGTCCGCATACGGTGCGCACGCTCTACTAAACTCCCACTAATTAGCTAACTCGCTCTGTCCCCGTTCTGCGTCTTAAAATGACGCCATTTTCTCCCTCAAAAAAAAGTTTGTGGATAAATATATGCGTCAAAGTACGCTTAGTCGCGAACCTTTAAAGCGCCTTTATTTTGAAAATACCAACCGGATGCTCCCTTACTCTCCAAACCGTTTGAGTGAATTGAGCGAGACTGAGGAACAGGCGCTCAGACCAAACATCGCTCCTGCCGAGTCAGGAGCTCTGCTGGCTCCTCGGTCACACACACAGGCTCTTTGTTGGCGCTTCTTCTTCCTCTCTGTGATGGACCCTCCACCCACTCTCCTCTCTGGCGGGTAAACCGTGGACTTTACTGCTCGTATGATGGGAATTTATGGCCGCTGCGCTCGGCTCCGTGGATGTACACAGCCTTGATGGAAAGCATGTCACCGCAGCAGGGGAGCATGGGGCAGAACAGGTCCGACTCTCTGACGGGTGACGGCAAGCCGCTGCCCGACAACAAGAAGGTATCGGAGCTCGGACTCGTTTTCGGGTGACACTCGACCTCTGTGAAGGAGCTTTTGTTTAGACAAAACAGAGCTTGGGTGCCAAAACTTACACTGTAAAAACTATATCTCATATTTTTGAACATGAAATAGTTATGAAATACCTGTTATTTTCTCATTTCTTCCTAAAAATGTTGAATATCTAAATGTTCGAGATGTTTGGAGGTCATTATTTACTAATTGTTTTAAGTTATCTTTTTTGAAAATATGTCTCTGCTTTTATTTTATTAGAGCTTAATTCAAAGAAGATATTACACTGTTTTGAAGAAATGTTGAAATATTAATTGAGTGTGTGAGGAGTACAATAATGAGGAAATACACATGGGAAGCTTTTTAAAGTTTTTTTTTTTTTTTTTTTGTGATTATTTGCGGATTTATAAATGGAATGAAGTGCTCAGATAGAAAAAACAAACTTGAACCAAGAAAACCCTACAAAACAATTTTAGCAATAATATCAAAATGCAAAATAAATTGACTAATTATTTTTTAATTGTAATTCTAAGCCAGGTTTTTTTTTGTTTTTTTTTGCTATAGAAATAGACATTGTCATTGTAGATATATTTCCCAGATTTAGCAGAATCCCCTTGAAATGCTTTGAAAACTTGTTGTAAACAGCGCCCCCCTCGTTTGCGTGTTTAAAACTGGTAACTGCATCTATGCGAAGAGTGTCTTTTCCAAAAGAGCGTTTTTAAAGCAAAACAGGTATTTACTAAGTCTCACCTAAACAGGTTAAATGTACGCAAAAATCCGTCATATGCCTTACTTAATTATTGTTTTGTGTAGCTTTTCTAACTGGCATGTCTTCTCTTTGTATTGAACATAACCCATATCAGTTGGTTTTATGTTTTTACACCCTTTGCAGGACTGTGTGCTTTGACCACAATTTTTGGTAGTTCATGTCTTGGCTTGGTTTGCTTTAATTTGGTTTTACTGATCAATAAATTATGAAAGAAAAGTTAAAGACTAACCTGATTCCAGAGACTCTCAAGGTGTCCTTTGTTGTTTCCTTCAAAATACTCATTTTGTGTTGCAAGATGTGTAATTGAACTGATGTTGTGTAAAATTGCATTTGCATGCCACATTTCCTTTTCATTCTCTCTCTTCCTCTCTCCATCTGCATCCCTGAAGTTACGGCATGTGTCCTCCCAGCCATTCATTGCTTTCAGAAATAACAAGTTTTAAGTGACTGTTGTGCTTTCAGTTTTGATTTTTGCAAAAAAAAATTAAAATGAAGAGTCAACTGAGGACTTTCTGAGAAAGGAAAGATGACTGGTGGTCTGTGTTCAGACTCATCTGATCGTGGCTTACAGCTAATCTGAAACTGAATAAAGTCTAAAATGATCTAAATGTCTGGAAAGTGACTGCGAAACCATTTATCCCTGCAAGAGCTCAGTCTGGTGTCCCGTGATGCTCATCAATGGTGCTTTTCTTTTATGTTGGACTCTTGTGACAGTGGCCTATATGTCTCATGTAAGTCTGCTAAAATAGGAATGTCCTGGGATAAAATGAGCTCTGGAGCCATGTTTAATTTATGTTGCACTGCTAGTAATTTGTTGTGATTTTGTTTATTATTGGATTACCGTTTAATTGTCGATACAGCTGAGAGGATGTCAGGCATGCCCCTGTCAAGGAGGACACCTTTTGTCATCTTAAGAACAAATTCTGAGGAATCTTCAACATTGTGCCACAATCTCTGCAAACTGTTTCACTCCCTGTGACCTTTATGTTTTAGTCTGTGTCATTTCCTCCTCCCTTTCTCCACCGCTGCTGGCTCTTCTGCTTTTTCTGTCAGTCACAAATCTCCCCCCTCCTCCCCTTTCTCTTAAATCCTCAACTTTCAGCCGTCAGACAGCATCACAGAGTGCTGACTGTGGACTTTCTGTCCCCCGCCCTACCGACCTCACCGTCACAGAATGCAACCAAAAACACAGATGCAAACTTTTATCTCTGCGTGTGCTTTGACTCATGTTTTGTGTCGCTCTTTCTGTCTGCCCCCCTCAGAAGATGAAGACCCTCGCCCAGAGGCGACAGTCAGCTCCCTCGCTGGTCATCAGCAAAGCACTTACGAGATCGAGAAGCGCTTCCAGGTATCTGCAATACACACCTGTCTGCGTTCCCCTCAGAAAGGGTCTGAAAGCGGTGGTGTGAAGACCGGCGATGTCCCAATCATATCCCAGTCCACTTCATTGAGGAAACTCTGCTGCCGATATCCATTCTTGTTGTGTTTCTGTGACATGTTTTTAAAAGACGGCAGCGTATTTTTGCTAAGTTGGATTGTAGGCTGTGCGTGTCATTTTCTTGAAATACCTAAACAGATATGGCGGCTGCCGAATATCCATCGAGAGCAGCTGAAGCACCAGTCTTTAAATGTTGTGACATTTAAAGCAAAGCAATACATTTATTAACTTTTCCCATAAGTTTTGTTTGCAGAGGATTGACTTTAACTGATTGAAATAAACGATTAGCAATAAGAGGAAAAAAGAAATTACACCAAATCAGAGAAACATGGTAGCCTAGCTTGGCACTTCCACTTACTGCTCAACACAAAACAATCGTAATGGAAGGTTATTTAAGACTGAAGCTGTTTGTGTTTAGGAAACACACTAAATCTTAACTGCATTTCAAGTAACTTGTTGTCGGGACATTATACTTGTAGATTTACTCACCCAGCTTAAGCCCCTGTGTTTAAACATTGCATATTAAGCCCGACCTATAAAAAACAAATTCCAACTGGAACAAAATATCTGTCGCTGTCAGAAAGAAACGGACGTCGTTGCTGATTTAAATGCCGCGCAATCACAAAACTAATTCAGACCATGTGTGGTTCTCACCAAACATGGCGCTGAGGTTAATTATCAGGCCTTATTGGCAAATTCCTCGTCTTAAATGACGCCGCTCGGCGTCAGGGGCAAAAGACAAAAGAAAAAAAAAAAAATCCTGATTGGGACATTTGTGGCTGAGTCCTCTGCAAAATGTATGATGTGATGGATGAAGCTGCAGTGGAGTTAGCTCTAAGTTCCTTAGCGTGTATAAATGTTTACTCCCTGTATGACAGACCTTTCAAACAGATTAGAAAGTGTAACTCGTCTGAATGAGAAATCCTTTCCCCCAGTTCCCAAACCCCCTCTACTCCATGACAACACATGCGTGTTTTACTGTGACTCCTCATGCCTTCACAAACAGTAGATTCTTTTTTTAAAGATTCTGACTGGACATAATGCTAAACTGTGCCTTCGCCGATGTCTGCCGAGCGTTTTCGCAACTGCTGTGAAGCATTTTGCCAAGTCGGTCGCTGAGCCGATTCACAGAGCTTTCATGTTTTTGTCACTGAGTTTCCCCCAGGAAACTCTAAGCGCTGATTTGAGAGGCTGATAATGCATAGATTAAAGAAAGGGGGGGGGGGGAATTGAGCCTTGGAGGCTTGGGATAAAATCAACAGAGGTTTAAAACCTGGATCTCTGGTGAGTGAAAGTGGAAGCTGTTTGCTTGTTGATCTGAGTGAGATAGATTGTGGTTTGAATGGCTAAGTCTACGATTTAGATATTTGCTCAAGAGTTATGTTTTTCCCCAGTTTGAGTAAAATCTCAAAGTTTGGTGGCTTACTCACTCACTCACTGCTTACTTATCCCTGAGCTGTCGGTCTTTTCATCACCACCACCCCCTTCGCCGTATCACTCAGATCCCTTCCTTTTCCTTTACCAGGGTCGGAAATAAGCCCTTCCAATCCCCTTTGGCCGCACTGTTTATTTACGAAGGGCTTTGTTTATCTTCTAAACTGCAGCTAACTCTCGTCAATGCCAGCTTTCAGAGGCAGACTTACTCTCTCCATCTGCTTCCAGTCTCTTAAAACCTTTTTACAGTCAAATGCTGTCAATGCCAGGCCGTATCTCAGGTGTGAACCATTTTTAGTGTTTATGGATGGAGTTCAGGTTTGACTGCGTGAAGCGATGTATGTGTGTGGAGGGGGAAACTCCCTGCGCTGTTAAATGGGTCGGTTCTCTTGGGGCAGGATTTGTGTGTTAAAGAGATTTGGGGAGACATATTCTGTTGGCAGGTGTGGTGAGAGGCTGAGAAAGGAACTCTATTGACTGAAAGACAAATAGTCTGCATGACAGAGCTGCTTAGCCTGTCCCAGTCTGACCTGACTGTCTGCATGTGTGTGTGTGTGAGAGAAATGAGAGTGGATGTGGAGCCAGGACTTGACTCTCTCCGCTGTCACTCTTAACCTTTGACATTAAATTAGGAGCTGTCGGGAGGGAGGTGTTCATTTATCTCTAGTTGAGCGATGGGAAGACGGGTCAACTTCTTGAGGTTTGTGACTGAAACCGTCAGAAGGTTGAAGTCCTGGCTGTGGTTGACGCTACGCTCCAGCCGTTTGCCAAAACAGCCAATTTTTGTAATAAATTGGTTTGTTTTGTTGGGTTTGTCTAACCCTGTGCGTGTCTTGGAAAGAAAAGCACTGGAACCCTTAAGCCACATAAATGCAGTTGAAACGGATAAATAAGTGCTTCCAGCAGCTTGGCAGAGGCTTCAGTATCATTGCATCACCAATGTGCTCTTTATGCGAGTAAATCCCTCCGAGATGGGAGGGAGAGCAACGAAAATGTACCATTCATACTGTAACAGTGGAGCTATTTCTGGTTTCGCTCGTCTCTGCGTTTGGAATTTAAAAAAAAATTTTTTACTGGGAAGCGGGAATCCAAGAGGAAACTTAAATATACGGTGCTCCGCACATGCATTCGTTTTCACTTTCTGCCATGTACAACCGCTAACTTCAGTGTGTCGGACCAACACAAAGTGGTGCATAAAAGTAAAGTAGAAAGGAAAGGATGTTGAGGTTTTACAAATGAAAATCTGAAAAGACAAGTACGCACTTGTGTGCGTTCTTTACTCTGATGCCAATGACTGAAATCAAGTACAATCAGCTCCATATAAGGGCCAGCTGGTTAGTAACTGAAGTCCACCTGAGTGTAATTTCATATCTATAAATAAGACTGGTCTGTGAAGACCAGAAAGCCGACTTCACAAGTTTGCCTTTGTGAAGGAGTGGCAAGATGAAAGCTACTGTAAAAACACAAAAAAGTAGTTTGTCACAATCCTTTCACTGGATACAATAGATTTATGGAAGAAGGTACTCTGGTCAAATTTGTCCCAATTTGAACTTTTTGACTAGAATGCAAAATGCTACGCGTCACATTGCAAACATCTTCCCCCTGCTTGTGGCTCCATCATGCTGTGGGTCTCTGGAAGCTGGTCGGAGTTGTCGGGGAATCTAGATGCAGCTATAAAAACACAACAATCCTGCAGGAAAAGCTGCTAGAGGCTGCAAAAGACCCGAAACTGGGGTGAAGGGTTAACTCTCCTCAGAAAAATAATCCAGATCAGATTCGACCAATCAGACCCCAGATGTTCAAATCTGGTAGAGACAGACCTCAAAAAGATTGCAAGACTCATAGAAACTTCCGGTCGGTTTTACAAAGTATTGAGTCAGGATAGATGAACACTAAAGCATGCCACTTTCTTCAGTTTATCTGAAAATATCCACAGCGACTCCCTCTGCTGCGTCTCTGCCAACAGAGATAAAGACGCATCAAAGGAATAATCTAATCCATCAATCTCCAGGACTTTTTTTTTTTTTTTTGAAAGAAATTATCGAAACAAAACATAGGACTACTTCCGTCATCCTTAGGGAATTAAATCTACATGCCATTGGAGGAAGATAGCAGCATTGTAAGAATATGAAAAATGATGATGTGCAATCTGATGTAGTTTTCACTCTTTTTTTTAATTTTATTTGCAGGAGAGCTGAAAAACCATGTCATTTTGCTTCGACTTGAAGCAAAAGTCTATCTGTTAAGATTTCAATGAAATGCGCCGACATTTGTGATGCAAGTTGACCACATTTGAAAAAACACCCTTTTTGCACAGACACATAATTAAGAATGGGTGGTATTGACTTAATTATTTTGTTGTACTATTGTAAGATCAACAAAAGTAACAATGAGCAGTAGTTCTTACTTTTTTTTTAGCCAGCTGTATGACAGTGACTGCATCAAACAGGAATCACAGCCTCATAAACATAAATACTGCTCTTGAAAAACACGCAATTTATAACTGGCTTCTTTAGGACTCCAGTCAGATTTGTTACACCAAACGATGTTTAATCATGTTTTCAAATTTATTGATACTCTATAGAAAAGTTAGTAGACCTAACAACCTCAACAATATGAACAGTTTTAGGGAGTTTTAAACATCATGAAAGGAATTTATCGCGACAATGATGAATCAAACTTATCATGGTAACTTTAAACAATATAATAAAAACACACAAGCATTTTGTGGTTTGAATTGTGAAACAGCAGTGGCTCATATCCTCTTGTTGCTTTTCAAATAAAATAGGGGAAGAGTTAAAGTTTCCTGACCTCATCTTGTGTGCTACTGTGTGTGTTTCCTCAGCTGTACAGGATCTATTGCGCTCTGGCGGGGTGATTTGATAGTTTTTGCATTTATCTGTTACAGAGTAAGGTCAGTCAAGTAAAAATAACAAGGACATAATAACAGTGTTAAATCACCGCGGCTGTAGCCGAGTTTGACAATAGCCATAAAGAAAAGCGGCTACCGTGGATTTGGATGGTACAGGGTGGTGTGTGTGTGTCTCGGATGACGTCTTTCTCAAGCAGAACGCTCTTTGTCTCCCCGAGCCTGTAAGCTACGCCGTGAACGGCTGCTCATCTAGAGAACCAAAGCGGACTACTGATGATGCAACCCGACAGTGTGAAGTTTGCTTGGAAAATTGGAAGAAAAGAAAAAAAAGTGACAGTTCTTCCTCTCACAGCCAGCGTCCGTCACTGCATTCACTTGTTCCTTGATGGCGTTGGTCTGATGCCAAAAATAATCATATTTGTTGGACGTCAAGGTGTCAGATTTGCCCCCGGCGGACGAGCAAATTAATCACAAGGTTTGTTTCAGGGATCTTATCAACGGGGGACAGACTGTTACATTAGTGTGTCATTTCCTCTTGAAAGGCTCCCCATATTCTCCTGATGAGCTCACTATTAGGTATGTTTTACCGTAGTGGAGGGACCATGTTACCTGACGCATGGAAAAGGGAGGGTTTTGGCATATGCGTAAAGTGGAGGCAGGCCAGCAGCGTCTTTCGTGCTTCACTTTGGTTTTAAAAAAATAGGGCTAAGATTGAGCTGGTGGTTTCTTTTTGTGTTTTTCCAGTTTTTGATGAAGGTCTAACCCAGGGGTGGGCAATCCTGGTCCTCGAGGGCCAGTGTCCTGCAACTTGGATGTCTCCCTGGTCCAACACAACTGAATCAAATCGCTGAATCACCTACAAAGTGCAGTCAAGTTCTCCAAAGTCCTGCTAATGATCTCATTATTTGATTCAGGTGTGTTGAAGTAGAGACGCATCTAAAGGTTGCAGGAGACCGGCCCTCGAGGCCTGGAGTTGCCCACCCCTGGTCTAACCACCTGATGCCACTTTTGATTTTGTCTCTAAGAACCGTAGTTAAAAATGTTCAAAATTTTTGTCATACTAGATATCCTGCTGTAGGCTGTCAGTGTTAATAATAACAAAGGCATCAAATTATGTGCGAGTGTCAAGAAACGCAAAATGATCCTGTCTTAAGCATTGTTTATTAGCAATTAGCATTCTTAGCATCCCTTACTGTAAACATCATACTATAAAAAAAATCAGTGATAAACAGTAAAGTTGTGACATGAAAAAATCCGTACGCTATAAACAATGTAAAGTTGTTGGATTTAATGTAAAATGAGTTGGTGAAAACTGTAATTTTTACATTTGTACAATCATTTTAGGAAAAATACTGTTATTTTCCCTAAGTTAAAACATTCTTATGTTTTAACTGTAACCCCAACAAAGACAATGGCGTCCAATCATGAAAGAAGAAACAATGTTGTACCCATAATTATACGGCGTAATTCTGGCAGCCACGGCTTCTGGCGTTTCACCTACGATTTCCTTTTTTTTCTCCTTTTTATTTATTTTTTCTTAACAATCCAGTTTTCTTGTGGATTCTTGTAGATCCTTGACGGACAAAGTCCTAAAAAGGAGAAACTTACCCATGGTACATCCAGCTTTGCTGTTATCCGGACAAGCTCTCCCTGTGATGATTCAATCCTTTACCAGTTCAATAAGATGTCGCCAAATTGAATTGGCGCCCACGGCTCACATCGAAGAAATTAAATGACCTTTAACCCATCAGTCTAGCTTTTTGTTGTTGCTGCCTGGTTAAACGGCCAATGTACCTCCACAGAAATAAATGTTTAGGCATACATTTTGTCCTTCTTCTGACTTCAACGGAAACTACTGGTGATACTAAAAATGGTGAACTCTAGCAACTTCCACACTGAAGGGTGTTGCTAACCGAGCTGTGGTTACATGCAGTGTGTTCTAGATCAACAAAGGATGATAAAGTTGGTCTACCACCAAAACTCAAATTTCCTGTTACTCTGACATAACAACCAAAGAAAAATAAATAAAAATACCAGTATGATTGTTATTGTAGTTGTTGGCTTGTTGACTCTCGTTTTTGTCAGGCTGTTCAGCGTCTGAGGCCTGAGCTGATTTCGGTGAATCTGATGTGTCTCAGAGTGAAAGCTCTCCATTCAACACAGAAAAAGTCCTTCTCTCCGCTGACAAACCCTGAGGAGCAAGGGTCCCTTCTTTTTAATCTTTCACAACTTGACAGAGTCCAACTTTGTGACTCACGCTGATAAAATCCATCATTCTTTTTATATGCGCATTTTTGCCGCTTGAATATTCATCCCGCGGGGATTAGCATGCAGCGTCGTGCGAGCCTTTGTGCGCTGACGCGCTCTTATTGTGCGTCTCTGAAAAGTCAACATTTCTTCCACACAGAGCCCGGGCTTCGGCAGAAACGAGTGTGTACGTTCAGGCGGGGCGGGAATGAAATTTATCAACATCACATGACGCACAATGGAGACATTAGCTCTTCGTCCGTCAGATTCAAAGGACTGCGGCTCGGCTGTCAATCTGGCATTTAGGAGGGAGGGATGTGTGGTGAATACGGAAGATGTTGTCTTTATTAGCAGGAGCAGAGAGAAGTGAAAGGGGGCTTACAAAGCGGGCCTAGCTCATGTGTGTTTGCGTGTGTGTGCCAACTGGAGAGTTTTTGAGATTTGGACTGATGACAGGAACTGAGGTACACTTCATAAAAACTAAATTCTCCCGCTTTCTGGTTGCAGTTTTTGTTTGTTTTTTAACAAATAACTTCAGCTGGCATTTCCTCGGGACGTCTCAAGAGTGCGTTGACCTGGGTTTTGGCATCCCTATTTGTACATTTGGGAGATTGTAGCTTACTTCAACTGTGACTTTTACAAAGAGCTGAGAATAATTCAAAATGTAGGAAATCGTATAACGGACAGAGTTTGCGGTTGCATTCATGCCAGCCACGTTTAGTCCGCTCTAATCGAACTCTAGTTTACCTACAAAGTCCGGTTTGTTTGGGGAGGTGTGAACATGCAGTCGGCTTAAGAAGCGAACTCTTGTCTGCCTAAAATCCTTAGTCTCAGTTCAGTGGAAGTGAGCTCTTGTGCGGTTCAAATCAAATGCATAAGTGAATGCCAACTGTAGACCGCTCCATAAGCAGGAAACAAACTACAGCACTGGGCATTATGGGTAAATGCAACTAAAACAAGTCAAGCGCTAGCGGACAGAAATAGGATGTGGTTTTTTTTTAACGACAAAAACAAAACACAAAAATTTGACGCCACTCTGTTTTTGTTTCCTTTTTGTGAAGACAAATAACTTCAGCTGGCACGTGTCTTCTTCAGAGGTTTTCTTGTCGTTTCCTTCAGTAATTTGTGGTGCAGTGCCACCTCGGGCGAGGCAGTGAACGGGTTTTTCAATTAGTTTGGTTCATTTGACAGAGTGCAGTGTGAAAGCAAAATTATCCGCAATCAAACAGTGTCTACCAAACTATCAGACGTAAAAACTCCTAAATATAAGGGCTGTCCTAAATTTGACAATATAGTTTCAGCAGCAGTGCAGTGAATAGAACATGATACAGGGGTCATTTCCTCTTGACGTTTCAGAAAAAAAAAAAATCAGAGAAAACCATGTTGCAACCACTTTCAAGCCTTGTTTTTTTATTAACGTTTCCTTTTGAGCATCAGATCTGGACTCCTGGCTGGTCAGTTAAGCACTTGGACAACCAAACTACAAGTCCATGACGTGATTAGGGATTAAATTGTGTATCAAGTCTTTCTCTCAAACAAAACAAATTGGCGTTCTGGGGATAAACCTGGGGCTTAAACACATCTGTGTGGGGTTTATTTCGCAAAAAACAAAAAAATAAATAGTTTTATTGTTTGACTGAGCAGCTCTTTGAATAGTATCAACAGTTCATTCTCTCGTTTTATATCTGCACCACACAAGGGTCTGAAAATCCTGTGCTTAATTTATCATTTTAATTCAATTTACCAGAAATCTCTCGGCCCCCACTTTATATTTGGAAGACCCACAAAGACGAGGAGAGAGCACTAATACCGTGCCCCCCCGCTCCCCCCCCTTTTTTTATTCTTCTTTGTTAATTATGTAACCAAACAGTCGTCTGATGTGGCTGGAAGGACGTTTCTGTGAGGGAATCCAAGTTTCTTTGGCTCCTCTGTAAAACCTGATCCACCATTCGCGCTTTCCTGCCAGAATGCTAATAACGCACGCTTTTTTTTCGAAGCAGCAGAGGCTTTGTTAATACGAGGGTGTGGACCTGTGTGCAGAGAACGTGTGCCCATTTGTGTACATGAAAGAGACAGAGATAGCAAATGTGGCTGGAAGGGGACAGTTTAGTGTTTTTATCGGAGAGCGATGGATAAACAGGAAAGGATGGAGCACACTAATTGCTTCCTTTTTTTTCTCCTAAAAAAAACGTTCTTCATTTTCATATCCTTTAACAGTGGAGTGTATTGACAGGAGAATAAAATCCAAGTCTGAATGAAATTCAGAATGAGATTTTTGTTTTATATATATATATATATCAAACTATAAGCCCTTTTAATTAATAGATGCTTTATAAAGTGCCAGGAACCTCAATATTTCCATCTTCAAGCTTTTTTTATGCACATCTAAGACATATACACCGTGTGCAACCCATTTTCCAGCTGGCTTAGGCAGCGCAGCTTATGATTTGTGGCTTTGTTTGAGCCCCGGCATTTATTTTGCAGCAAGAAATCAGGAAATATTGCGGCAAAAATTCCATTCCATTAAGTTTGGAGGAGCTATTGGGACATTTAATCCCCTTTCAATCCCTTCCAGCGTTGGTTCACCGCTACCCGGGGTTCATGTTTTTAGCTGTGTGGTCGCTGCCAGATCATTATATTATACTGTCAATGAAATTGGAGGAAAAACTCAGGTGTTGATGCACGTCGTTGAAAGCAGTGGAGCTGAGGAGATTTTCTGTTTTATTTTTTTTAATGGCTGAAGCTCACTGGGAAATGTTCCAGGGTTATGTTTGATCTAGCCGATTTGTCTTTTTTTTTGCTGGTTCACAATTTGCCAGAACTATTTCACATTTATACTTGAGTATAGTCATTGAGGTAAAACGTACTAAAAGAGTAATGGCAGATAATTTAATTTAATTGCAAACCTTGACAAAAATGATCTTAATTCTCCTTCTAACCTGACACAGATTTAGCATTAAGTAGTGAGAGGAAACTATTGTTATTCCAAATTCTTCTTTGGTTATTGTGTGTTAACTTATTTCCTTTAATTTCTGTTAAAGCGCCTCACAAATATTATTATACCCACTTGTGGTTAACCCCAACTTTTGAATATGGAGTTCTGTTCTCTTTGGCCTACATTCAAAAGTCTACCGCACAGTGAGACGTGTTGGTGGTGGCAGCATCATGCTGTGGGGATTTGGGATGCCGCAGGGTTCAAAGTGTAGGAAAAAAGTCCGAAAAATACGCTACTCAGTTACATTTACTTGAGTAACTTTTTATAAAAGTCTTCTTAGGCATATTTTTACTATGTTTTACTTTTACTTGAGTGCTATTTTTTGTTTTATAAAGTTTTGCTACTCGTACTACTTAGACTTCTTGTTTGTGCACAAACTTTATTGCTATATTCTTATTTTATATCTGCTGAGCTTCATCTTGTCCTAACATACGGTACATTTGCTTTACTGACTGTAAATATTTCATTGGCTTTTTTATTTTCTTTTTTCTTAAATGCGCTGCCTGAATCTGTTCTTTGTTATTATTATTATTATTTTTTAATTTAGTTTTTAACATACCAGAATTTGTACATAACTTTACATTTTTGTCTCTTTGATTACATCATATTTAAACATTAAACCAAATGTTCCCATCAGATTCTTTTTCGCTCTTGGAAACCTTTTTGGAGAGTTACTTTTACTTGAGTAAAAAATATATTAAACCAGTCTTACTCTTACTCTGCCCACTTCTGACAATAAACGACATTGACTTGTGCACTCAGAATATGACCCAAAGTGAAAAAAAACCCAGTTTATAAGAATTTTTTACTAGGAACTGTACCTCCTCTAGCAAATTTGATCCTCATGGTTTTGTTGTTCTCCAATATTCTCCCAATTGTTGAGGGGAATTTTAGCTGAAATGCACCGTTTGTCTTCCCAAGCATATCGTCTTTCACGTCTCCAAACTCATCACGGAGCTGAGTCAGTACTTTGGTAATCGGCGGTCAATTTCACTTTGTGCCTTTTTTCTTCTTCCTTTCGTCCCTCCAGGGAAAGCTGCATGATGCTCGTCAGCCCTGAGTCGTGTCCTCTTGTCCAGGCCTTCCTGGCTGAATGCCTCGGCCGCCTGTTCCTGGGTCACGCCCAGGCACAGCTGAAGACGGGCCTGCAGACCCAGGAGAGACACCTCTTCCTCTTCAACGATGCGCTGCTAGTCGCCAAGGCCAAGTAAGCTCCCCCCGTTGGTTCAAAATTACCCGTTCTGTCTCTTCCTGCGGCAGTTCGTCTGGCAGGTTGCAAAATATGGAGACAGAAAGATGCAAACAAGGCAGAGGGAAAAAAAATCTGAATGAGAATATTTTGGAAGAACATTTACAAACTCATTGGGTGTTCTGGTTCTTCCTGAGACGTTCCAAAGATCTAGTTACGTTTTATCTCTCGTACCTTCAGATCCTCACAAATTTTTCTGTAGCGTACAATTATTTCCTAGCCGATGAAACCCATACAAAACCTGGCTGAAATCAAAACGCTGTTGCCCCGCAGTGAGGGACTCCCCACCCACAAACTAAATCACACAAGGACTCGCAAAAATAGCAACTCGAGGCAAACGGAGACATTTTTGAGGTCTGTATTCAGAAATAGACTGCTACTCTGCACTTACAGTACACACAGACACGGCGGGAAGTCCGTGGTGTGTCCTGGTAGTCATGTGCCAGTGGGCTGGAGATGACCCTTCCAGGACGGAGACAATGCACTGTAATTGGCTTTAATTTATTTTTTTTTTTTTTTTGTGGTTGAGCGCGGGTTAAGTTAGAGGAATGTGCAACAGCAAGAGGGGAAAAAACATCCAGTGATATATGTGTGCTTCTCCCTCCGTTGTATCGACCAAATATGTTCAACTGGATCATCTACCTCTATAATTAGAGACGTTATGAACGGAGGCACATTTTACTCTGAAAATAGAAACTTTTTATATCTTTATTTATAGAAAGTGTGTCGTAGCGGAAATATTTTGTGAAATTCCAACCTCAAACTGGATCCGGTTAAAATTCTGGCATTCAGTGTGCTATATAAAGGCAAACTGAATGTATAAACAAATAGTCATATTCATTCATTCTTCCTGAGTCAGTGATTTGTAAAATAAATAATTAGCCAAGGGATTCTGGGTTTGATTCGCGACTGCAGTCAAACAAACAAGCACCACACTTTTCACACAGGTCTTTTAAACTAGTTTGAACATCCTGCATCTTCTACAATCCTCAGGTAACGCCACAATAAATCTAAGCTTAATGCAGGCCTATGATGCAAAATTCACATTCTGTATGTTTTTATTCTTCCATTAGGGGTTCAGCTGTTTCTAAAAACACTACCCAGCCTTTTTTTATTTATTTTTTTTGCATTCAGTTTGGTGTCTATAAAACAAGCAAAAGTTCCCATTTGGTTGAGTCACTTTGCACGGTTACCTGGCAACCCCATCGAAACCTGGTTCGTCTCCTGCGTCTGTTGTACAGTAGCTGCCGGAAAAGACGAGTGTTTTGCTGTTGACTTGCCATCCAGAAACCACTTGCTGCGCTCTAGTTGGTTGTGCAGGAGCCTCAACCAATGCTTTTCAAAGATGTACAGTGGTGTAATTGTGTACCCTTTTACATTCGCACATGAAAATGGCTGCAAGTATTGGGTGGCCAGCATCAGCAGCTTATTTAAAGAGACAGAGGCCCTAAAACAACTCATTCTGGAAGGCAGAACTGAATAGACTAAGATCTCATAATCCAAGAATGATTTTGTGCAAAAAATATGTAATGAATGTTTTGCATAGACTTATCCTAACCTGTTCGAGGCAGCACAATAGCTCTCCTTTAGATGTCTGCAACAGTTGGAAAGCTTTTCAAGACTTCAGTTTTTATCTGGGCTAACAGTTGTTGTGTACCTTTGCAGGTCTCCTACTCATTTCAAAGTAAAAGCCCAGGTCAGAGTGTGTGAGATGTGGACGGCGAACTGCATGGATGAGGTGTGTGAGGGAAGCACTAACCCAGAGAGGAGCTTCGTAATTGGATGGCCCACCTGTAACTTTGTGGCAACTTTCAGGTAAATATCTAGACTTGTACGGAAAACAGAGTAAGAAAAATGACTTACTGAGACGCCAAAGGCATCGCGATCATTTAAGAATGATCGCGATGTGATTCAAATAGGAGCAGATTGATGTCATTTGTGGTCATCGTTGTACAGAATTTCATTCAAACGCTATCACTCGAGGTCACCCAGCTCAACATGAAACGCTCTTGTGAGTCAACAGGCTTGTGTTTCTGAAAGAGTACGCAATGTTCTGAGATGCAGAAGCACATCATGGAAGGGGAACTACAAATCAAACGCGCGGCTATAAAATCCCTTAAACCCTCGAGCGTTTGTGGCTGTTCCCGGTTTTTTTTGGGGGGTTTTTTTCCAAAGCGGTTCAACCGAGAGAAGACAACCTCATGTGCGCGTGACAGGCCCCAACACGTAGCACAAACAAACGCAGTCACACATGCCATGCTGTGTTTATGCACCTGCCTGTCAACACCACACACACACGAACGCACACACACATCGCATTTTCTGTTAGCAGGAATCAAGCCTTTGCTTCAGGCAAAGTCTGCGGTTCGGGATTTAGAGAGAAGCTAAAGCTTTAATTATTAATTTAAAAAAAAAAAAAAAAAATTTTTTCTTTTCTTATCTTCAGCTCTGAAGAGATCAAGGACAAGTGGTTGTCACTCATCATTGGGTGAGTTGCTCTCTGGAAGAAATGCAGATCACATTTTTTGTAATAGTTTAGATGTTTTCTTGTCCAGCACTGCGTGAATAAAAAGTGAAACTCAGTATAAAATGAATTATGTGACAGCCGTTGAAGTTATTTCATAATAACAGTCATTCTGAATGGAGAATAATTAATTGCTCTCCTTTCTTTTTCTCTCCATGTTCAGTCGGTTAAACGAAGGAAAAGAGAAGGACGATCCCAAAACCATTCCTCTGAAGATATTTGCCAAAGATATTGGAAATTGTGCATATGTACGCTTCCTTACACTTAATTCTCCTTTTTATTCCTACATCATAAAGATGTTTTTACTTATTAATAGCATTGCCAGAGTTTTGTTTTATGCAACACATAAGTGATTCCATGACGTTTGTCCAGGCCAAGACGCTCGCCGTCAACAACAATGACAGAACCGACGATGTCATTCGAATGGCTCTGCAGCAGTTTGGCATAACGGTAAGTAGCAACGCAAACAAGTTAAGGTGAAACTAAAAAATCTCATCATTTTTGGTGTTGTGCATGTGATATACATATGAACAGAGATTAGTCTGTTGGAGTGCTGTGGATGATTTACAATCTCTGTAAAAATTCAGTAAAACGTGGGTTCCAAACATAGATTTCAATTCACATTTTGATTTCTAGGCTTCTAGCATTGATTAGTCACTAGTTATTCACTTTAGCACCAGAGGCTTTGTCACACTGGGTGGATAGGAACACGGTTTCTGTAAAACAGTTTTTTAAACGTTTATTTAACCGGATAAACACCCTTTGAAATAAAGCCAAGGATCACCTGGCTAAGAAAGACAGCAGCACACCTCACAATGACAAAAATAAAGGTAGACATAAAAAAATGTGTAAAATGTGAAAAAAATTGGCAATAAAGTGCAGTAGCTGTGGCAATTTAAGATTTAAAGCAGCTATAATATAGGCACTGTTGACAGAATATCTGTTTATTTTGCTTCTTTTATTTTGCGGAAGGCGGTCAGTGAAACAAGTTCTGACTGTTTTAGTTCAGCTATCAAAGGGCTAGAGAAGCTAAAAGCTTTCTTTCCCTTTGTTTTTTGCACACCAGGAACATAGAAATGCAAACTTTCCTCAGAGCACGAGGCCTAACTTTTTTAGACGCTTCAGTTTTCCATACCTCACTGGTAGCAAATGTGGCTAACTTTGACTCTTCTTTCTACAGTAAACAAGTTCACTGGAAAATAGATTAGGTTTTCACGTTTCTAGATCTTGATGCGCTGCTTCTTTTTCAAACAAAAGTAAATTTCTTCCTCTCTGTTTAGGGTTGTGTGAAGGATCACCGATTGTGGATCAGTTCCTGTAAAGATGATCCTCCATATCCTCTCATTGGTGAGCATTTTTGTTATCTAATATGTAGAATAAAGTTCAAGTGAACAAATAAACGATAGGAATGATTCCTAAGAAATTATCCATGTAGGCTTTTTTTATTTTACTATATATAGTATCACAAATTTCAAGTTTAAAACATCAGGCAAGAGTAAAAGCTAAGAAAACCCCCTCAGCCGGGCATCGCTTCTGTATAAGCATCAACATCTGAGAGCGTTTAAGTCCAGATGATTTTTTTTTTTTTTTTTTCACGCGGTGGTATTTCCCTGTCATTCCTTCACCATAATCTTTTTATTCTGTAGTTCACACGGAATTCCTCCGTTTTTAAGAAGTCTCTCTCGCTCTGTGCCAACTTGACCCTTAATTTCTATCACGTTTTCTCTTTTGCTTCTCCTCCTCGCGCTGCACATACCACAGCTTCTGCCTCTTAACCTCTGCGTTCTGATCTTTCCATTCAGGCCACGAGTTTCCCTTTAGCATCAAGATGAGCCACATTCGGGACGGAGGGAGCAGCCCTGGCGGGCACGGAGGAGGACTAGGGAGGGAGCCCATGAGTCCGACCGACTGCCCCGAAGTTCTGCTGCTGGACCAGTGCCTTCCCCCAGACACCCAGTGCCAGTTCATCCTCAAACCCAACAAAGTGGTCCTTGAGCCCCCACAGATTATAGGTGAGTTGTGTTTTTCTAAAATCAACATTTCATCAAATCACATCCTATCTGGAACAAACTTCCAGAAAATTGCAAAACGGCCAAAACATAGAAACATTTAAATTAACTCAACCTGTTTACTTTGCCTTTGAACTGTAATTAATGGAACATCGTCCAACATATGCATGATGCCTATTGATGTTTTTGATGATGGCACTCAATAAAATGTAATGTTTGTTCCAAATTGGTGACCTTTTTTTGATAGAAACCAGTTTGAACGGACCTGTTCATGAAATGTGCTGTAAAAATAAACTTGATTGTCATCATTCTGATCAGAAACGTTGCAAAAATTTAAATATTTTGGTAAAAAAAATTATCAAAATTACTCTTATAAAAAAAACTAGTTGCAAGTTCTGATATTGGCCGTTTGGGCAGTTGCCCAGGTGGGCATTAGAAAAGGGGCCACATGAGCGCCAGATCTAACAGAATAACTACTCTTAGCTGTGCTTTTGAAGAAGTTTTCTGTTGCTTTCATGCATGCACAGTGGGCGCCACTTGTTTGCTCCTGCGGATAACAAAAGTCAGGTGATAACCTCCACTTTGGTTGTAATTGGCAGAAGGAGACTTTCGCTGCTTATGATAAAACCCTTCTACTTTACTTAACACCTTTCACCTGACAGACAGAGAGAGTCATGAAGTTGGAGTGATGGACTTCCTTTAAGGCCCAGGGGTCAAACTGTGGCTTTATGCTTCAAGTCTCTAGAGGGCCACATAATTGAACTTTAAGATAACAGTTTTGTCCTAAACATTACTTTTTTCATTTGTGCCGGGCCAAATTACATCAACGTGAAAAGTTGTTGAAAAAAAAACTACATTTGAAGACGTACTATTTGGATGTAGAGAAATTTGAACAATTTGTAAAACTGGTGGTTTTTTTCCCCTTTGAGGACATTGATGATCTTTATGTGGTGCAAAATGAAAAACGAGTCTGACACGCGTGACCAGATTCTGCCTGTCGGTCCGATTCTCTGTGAAACTGCATGAATAAATATGAGAGTAAAGAAGCATTAATGCAGAACAGAAAGTGCTTCCTTACATAAGCGGACTCACGTTTGCACTCGGTTGGCGTCGTTCAGCCTGCGGATGAAGCAACAGGTGCACGAGAAGAAAAGAAGAACGGTGGGAAGAGATCGAAACGACAAAGGTCTACAGCAGGGGTTGGGACAGACGCCGAGGCAAAACACAAAAAAACCCCGTCAAGTTGGACAGAGGCAAAGAAACCCCAGAAGGCACAGAGACGAGTGTGAGAATAGGAAGATGGAAAGCGAAAAGAGATGACACAGCTATTGAGTAAGACCGAAGGCCGGCAGAGGTGAAGGAAAAAAAAACAAGCGATCCCGGATGATGGCAAGAGGGAGGAATTTGGCTGGAGGGGGGAGGATAAGAAAACGGGGGACTTCGAATTAGAGCAGGATGGAGAAATGTAAGGGGGGAGGAAGAAAAACACGACGACGGCTGCGGTGGACGGGGCCGAGGACAGACTGTGGACACAGAAACCGGAATGGAAAAAAAAAAAAACGGAGGGGATGACATGGGGTTTAAAGGAAAACAAGTTGTGGAGCAAAAAACTGTGTTTTCCAGTCGAGGAGGCTCCAGTTTACCCACCGCAGGCATCGTCTCGGATTCTTTAGCTTCAACCATAACAGCGGGTTACGCAATTCCTCCATACCAGCCTCGCAGCCGTGGAGGGGTAATTGCTCACACCCTCATTGAAAGCGCCCACGTGTTTGCGTTCGACCCAGTGGCTGCAAGGCAAAATTCCCTTTTTCAGGTTGTTGGAAAATACAACTACTTTCTCATCTTTCCTCTTGGTGGATCAATATGTAGAGACATGAAAAAATGTACTTGACTTGGAGGATTTTATGAAAACCTTATATAAGTTGAAGAGGTACAAATATTTTGAAAAGCACCGGAAGTAATGGCGAGAGGTGGTGGTGTACTAAAAGAATTGTACTCAAGTACTTAAATGTAGTTGAAAGTAAAAGTATCCATCCAAGAAATTATTCGAGAGTTAAAAAAAAAAAAAAAAGGCAACTCAAGTACTGATTTACTTATCAAACATCAAACAATTAATATTTAAAAATTACATCAACAGACAGACCAAAGTGTAAAGTTATATGAAAATTTGGCCATTTTAAAGACCAAATTGAAAATAATTCATGTAAACAACAAAAACTTCAAAATCAGTTTCTTTCAATATGAAACTTTTGGGTAACACTTTATTTGATGGGGTGTGTATAAGACTGACCCTGTTGGGAACATGGAGTCTTTAAGAAGGTTTGATTGTTGTCATGAAGTGCCAATCGGTAAATAATGACACTTTTAATAAACTGTAATGCAAATTTTAATAGAACTTTTCATTAAAAGGGTCATTATTGATTGAATAATGCAAAGACGACACTTTTAATGGACTTTTAATGCAACTTTTAAAGCAACTTTGCATTAAAAGTGTAAGTCTTTACTGAATCACACTTCATGTCAACAGTCATAAACATTCATGAAAACTTCTTGTTTATGACAGCTGATTTTTCATGTCAGTCTTATGCACACCCCGTCAAATAAAGTGTTACCAACTTATGAAAGTTTAGCAAAGCTGCAGGTGTGTCTCACAGTGGGTAGAGTACCCAGAAATTTGACCCAAGAGTAACAACACTTCATAATAAAGTTACTGGAGTAAAAGTAAAATGTAGTAAAACTATTCCTAAAAGTAAATTTCCTCCCCCCCTTCCAAAAAAAGTTAGTCAAGTAAATGTAACTAGCTATGACAGAAGTGGTTCAGTCACACTCATTCTTCCTTGAAGTTTTTGTTTTCTGCGTTTATCAAAAAGGTCGCTCAGTTTCAATACAAAATGTTCTGCTAAAGCACTGCAAAGTCTTGAAGATGCTCACTTAATCCAGACCTGTCAGCTTCAGGCATGGAGCGTCGTCTGCTTGATGGGACTCTCCAGACCACCAAAGCCCTCATCATTCACACATGATTATTAAGCCATTAAACCGACTAAGTGCTTCATCCTTCATCCCATGAATCATTAGATTTGGTTTATCTTGCGAGGTTCTTTATGGGGGGGATTATTTTGACACAACTCTGTTTTCGCTTGCGCAATGGGATTGAGAAGTGTGGCCGCCACGTCACTCCCTCTCTAAACACCAAAAAAAATTAAAATGCTTCCAATATACCATCTCTGTCACCCAAACATGCTTTATAATTTCTCTTTAAAACGTTCCAGATGATTTGCTCCAATTGTGGTTTTTGGGGTTAAAGAAGCTTCTTGGCTGAGGTCGGAGGGAAGACTTGGAACAAAAACCACTAAATGGAGCCTGCTGTGCTTCTCAATGGAATCAGATGAAATATAATGGAAACTGTCATCATTACTTTGTTTGTGTGTTAGGTTTTGATGACCTCAGATACATCTTTACCGTTCTACTGTTGAAGTGGAGGTAGTTTGTTTTATGCAAAGACCCTGAATGGGAAACGTAAACACACACAGGTACTTGGTGATGTAACAACTGGGGATGCATCAATCCAAGTTTTGGAGTCGATGTCCAATTTCTGATTTTTCTGAAGCTTTGATGCGCTAATTTTAACCACTGTAAGAACTTCCCTTATTGTCCTCAGGATATATTTCAATGTTTTTTGGTATAAATGAAAATATACATTTGTTCACTATGGTACATTTATAGTCGACAAGAACAATGAAATGTCACCAAAACAGCCAAAGGTTGGTTCAGGTTCAGGTGAGTTCAAAGTGTGGTAACTAATTTTTTTTCTTTTTTGTTTTTTCTTTTTCTTTTTTGTTTGTAAATTTTGGCCAACAAAATGGAAAACAATTGATGAACCTCTAAAATTTGGAAATTGTCTGTTTTTCTTTTAATAAGGCAACAACCTGAAGCCATTTTTTATGTTTTTAATCTTTAATGACATACGGACATACATCCTTAGCATAAGTACAACCGACCTTGACTCGTAGATTTGCAAACATATACTAACATTTCATATTCCACATCTTCTGAGGATAAAAGGGCAGCAAAAAGAGAATATTGTTTGAATCTGTTCAGCATTCCTGTGATCTGCTGAAGTCTGACTCTCACCAGACATTCCTCTTTAGAGAGTATGATGTCAGCTTTTTGCACTTTTCTTGACATTGAAAATGACCGAGTGTTCCTGCATTTGCAATGCCCTCAAAAGAGTTGTTAGGTGGAAAAGCACTAAAAGGACAGGATTTATTTATTTATTTTGCTATTTCACTGCTTATTCTTGAATAAAAATGTACTTGATGTACATAAAACACTTTCACAACTTTCCCAGAAAACAGAATGACGCACTATGAAGAAGAAACACATTTTGTCCATTTGGAAAACTCAGAACTAAATTTTGTTACATTTGTGACCTATTTAACTCGCACTCCGTACTGGTGCAAAAATTTTGTTTACAAAGTGCAGGAATGCAAGCAGAAGTAGCTCATCAGGTTCAGCAATTAACCTGAATTGCTCGGTGCATTTTTGCCTGCGGTGTATGTGTGCGTGTGTGTGTGTGCGTGCGTGGGTGTGCGGGTGTGTGTGTGTCCAAGGGTTCCAAACCGTTCCTTGATGCTATGATTACAATGTTTTTTTTTCTTCAGCAAAATCCCTTCACTTACTTTTTCCCCCTCATTCAATTTTTTTTTTATTGAGCTCTATTAAGACCAACTTGCTACCTCAACAAAATTAAAGCTAGTCCACTAACCAAAGTAGCAACCACATGTAACTGAGGGGTTTCCCTCTATTAGATGTTTGTCAAATCTCATATTTTCTGTCACATTTAGGCTGTCAGGCTTCTCATATAAGAGTCTTTGAGCTTCAATGTAATAGACATTGTTTAAGCTTAAAGAAGAAGGCAAGAATTAGAACTAGCTTCTTTGTTTTAGGGTTTTAAAGTCACTGCGTTCTTGAGGCGTTGGCCCATCATGTGGACAAGCAGTCTATCTCTCTGTCGCCTCCTCATTGAGTTGTAATAATTTCGCAGCAAGGTCAGCGGTTCTTTGTTGATGAGAAGTACCAGAACGGGCCAGTAACTGTGTTGCTGTTGAACTTTTGTTGCAGAGTGTGTTCAGGCACGACGCCATGGCCGACTGTTAAATCGTGAACTCTGTGAGAGGTATGCGGCGTGTTTTGCGTGAGGCGTGTTTTGGCCGCGGGATCCTCCGCCCGCTTAAAGAACCTTTTGTTTTTGTTCAAGTCCCCACCCTCGAATACGAATCACAACTGCCTAGTAAAACAAATGGCGTTATTTCAATAAAAGGTCAGATTCGCAGTAGTTGTGAACGAGTGCAGTTGCTTGTTAAAAGATTTATTACGAGGTTGTGTCTTTTGCCAGGTCACTTGCTATTAGCAGCACATTATGTGATACCAGTTGATATGAAATCCCTTTATATGTGGTGATAGAAGTAGTTAGGGATTTGCATAAGTAAATCACACAAAGACTAGGCTAAAGTCGACTTTTAGCTCAACTTATCCCTACATCCAGGAAGCACTCTTGCCTTGCAGCAGGAAGGTCATTGGTTTGAATCCTGACCTGTGGTCGTTCTGCATGTGTAGGTTCTCTTTTGCATTTTCCACGTTTTATCAACAGATAACAGAGGCGTTCGAATCCATTTCACTTTTTTTTTTTTTTTTTTTTACGTTACAACTGCAAACTCGTGCCAGTGCACCCACAAACTGTAGAGGTTCTGAACTGCAAGGAAAATGATATGTGATTTTTAAGTTTTAGCTCAAATAGGAACTTGTAAAGAGCATTTATGTTCAATCGCCTTTACTCTGAGACCCCTAAATGAAATCCAGTGCAACCATATACTAGAAGTTATCTGGTAAACCAGAACCTCTGATCGTCTGAGACCAAAACTTAATTGTCTGACTCATATCTAAACTAGGCCTACCATTTACTGGTCAATTAATTGTCCCAGAAATTATTGCAAAAAAACACTAAAATTGTTGTTTGAGACCATTTTTAAGGGATATATTGATAATCATGTAATCATTCAAGTTTGCCCTCTTAGAATTAATAAACTAATAAACACAACAACCAAAAACTATTAAATAAAACAGAAGTAAAAACCCCATACAACCGAAACCATAAATAACATTATGAAGTTTTGTAAGCAAAATTATCCTTCAAAAAATATGAATCATCAGAATGGAAATTATTGAGCTTATTTTCATTTACAAAGCGATTAATTGACTATATTGCGACAGGCTTAATCTAAACTTGATTTATCTTCCAACAGAACAGAAACCACAAAGATTACGCTGTAACTACTATGCATTTGGTACGTCTTCAAACCTGTAATTATTACTTTTTTTTACTTTTTATATGTTGATATATATATATATATTTTTAAACAAGCCCATAAATTTTAATACGCGGTTCAGAGTGAGCAGAGGACATGTGGACGCATGGCAGACCTGTGTTTGCAGAGCACAAGTACGGACTGTGACCTCACCGGCTCGGCACACAGCAGAGTGACGAATATGAAAAGACAACCACAGGGCCCCATGCATGTATGTCAGAGATCATCCATGTACGGAAAAACATAACCACATCCTACTAGCACACACAAGCCTTAAAATAAACGTTGTCCTCAACCACCAGCACACGTTCTCCTGCATTTTCCTCAGCGACTCCTTCTGTGGGTTTGTCTTGTTCCGTTTTCATGAACCTGCACCAACCACAAATGTAGCTACAGGTAGACTCAAAGAAGTAAATGATAAATCAATTAATCCCATCATAAATTAAAATGAGCTTAGGAAGTTTTTCTCTGTCTCTCTGTTTCTACCAAAAACTGGATGACAAACATTTTCAGTCTGATGCTTTGGTCTCAACTGGCCCATTTTTTTTTTTTTTATTTAGAAACTTCATAAGTCATTTTATTTGTTATTCTTGTTTTGTTTATTTCATACATTTAAAATAACTTCCAGTTCCAGTGTCACCTGCTCATTAGAATTTAATTGTTCTTGCATTATTACAGCATTACCCTTGAAAATGGTCTCAAAACAACAATATTATTGTTTATCGCAATAACCTCTGGGACGATTTATTGTCCAGCAAAATTTATCGCTACAGGCTTAGCTAAAGCTGCTTTGAATGAAAATACAGATTAATGTTGTTTAAAACTTTGTGTTTTTATGTTTGTTATGATGTAAAGCACTTTGAAATGCCTTGCTGCTGAAATGTGCTATACAAATAAAATTTGATTTGATTTGAAGACACGTTATTTGAAACCAAAACCTCCATTGTTTTGTCCTCTGCAGAGCCCGGTCACCAGAAGACCTTCAAGAGGAAGCGATCCCTGATCAACTGGCCTTTCTGGAGGGGCTCCAGCACCCAGCTGGACAGCCTGCCTCTTTCCCCATCGCTGCTGTCTCCTAACCCGGGACGGCTGTTTGGACAGCCTCTGAACTCGGTGTGCTCTTCAGATCACGACTTGCCCAAGCCCGTCATGGTGAGATGACTATAGGTTCCTCAGATTTTAGTTTTTTTGGGGGGGAGGAGAGGAAGGAAAAAAAAAACCAAAGGAGTGAAATATATTTTTTTCTTCTTCTGTTCTTTAGGAAATGTTAGTGTTCCTCTATCAGGAAGGGCCGTACACCAAGGGTGTGTTCAGGCGGTCGGCTGGCGCTAAGGCCTGCAGGGAGCTTCGGGACAGGCTGGACAGCGGGACAGAGGAGCCGGAGATCACACACCAGTCTGTGTTCGTCATCGCCGCCGTCCTCAAGGTAATGCTACCTCCCCCACCTCACAACACGCACCCAGCTCTCTCACCCATTTGATACCAGACAACAGAGGGCAGGTCCGACTGAAGCGAGTCCAAAGTCGCCTGAGTCCAGACGGGGTGACGTGTATCAGCGCAGGCGGCCAGGCAGGGAGCCAGACTTGTTCACAAGGTGCTGCCTTGTGCAGCTTCCAGGCTAAACAGGAGAAGCTCAGGTGTTTAACTCACTTCCCCTCAGACCGTGGAGGAAAAACAAGCAAATTTAAAAAAGAATATATGAGATATTGTCTCGTTTTTCTACATTTACCTTAAACTATTTGCAGCGTCTTAAAATATGTCTATCCTCTTTTAAGATTTTTCCCTTTTTTTTAGCAAACCAGTGTGTTGTCTTTCTGTCTGTCTAGTTAAGAACTTATTTTGTGTTTGTCCCAATACAATACAAAGAAGTTTGTGATTGCGCAGCAACAAAATGTGGAAAAGTACAATGTGTGCAAACACAAGCGATTGTAAAATTATTTTCCACAGTATTAGAGTTGTGAAGCTGTTGCTAGCTGAATATCAAACCGTTCTTTTTTGTTTTCTTTTTATACCATATGTTAAAGAAAAGACTAAATTAAAAGTACAACATTAGCAACCCGTAGCTGCTGTTGTTATTGTCGAATGTCTTTAAGAATGACTAAACCAAAAAAAAAAGAAGAAAAAAAAAAGTCGTCATTATGTCTTGTGCTTACAGGACTTCCTGCGAAACATCCCAGGCAGCATACTGTGTGTGGATCTGTACGACCAGTGGATGGATGCGATGGAAGGGGACGAAGGAGAGGAGCGGCTGTCGGGTATTCAGAGGTAGGAGCTGGAAGTCCTGGACCGGTTCATACTTAGGCTCCAAAATCCTTCCTGTCTGGAAAGAATGTTCCCGCTCAGCTGTGTCACAGGGAGGTCGTGTTTGTTTACGATGCAGATTAAAGGGCGCGACACCCAGCGCCGCTTTTATTCCAGAAGCAGCAAACCAAATTCCTTCTGCCGAAGGAAAAATAAATAACACGCAACATGGAAGCAAGAGTGGAATCTGCAGCCGAGCTGCTGATCTAGAGCGTCTTCTGTACATATAAATATATATATAAAAAAATGTGGGACCGAGCATGAATCAGTCTCTTACGTCAGACTGCATGTTTCTGTCGTTGCATATCCCATCTGTCCATCATCCTGTTGCAGGCTGCTGCAGCTGCTGCCCAGTGAGAATCATCTCCTGCTGCGTCACGTGATCGCTGTGCTGCACCACATACAAGTCAGCGCCCACGACAACCAGATGAACGCCTTCAACCTGTCGGTCTGCATCGCTCCCAGCATGCTTTGGCCTCCGACCCCGAGCACGCCAGAGATGGAGGGAGAGGCCACAAAAAAGGTGCGAAACCCGAGAGTTTCTTCTTCTTTTTTTTTTTTTTTTTCAGTGCTTCAGTTCATGAGGTCCGTTATCAGATGAGATTTGGTGGAAATATTTAACAAAATGAGAGGGATATTTGGGAATTTGTACTTGTTTGAGATGGGAGTGAATTTTAGCATTTGGACTAAAAATCAAGATGGCATTTATTCTAATTAAATGTAAAGGTAAGTCAATTTTGTTCAAATTTAACCCCAAAAAATGTAGAAACAATTTGTGTTGATTTTATTTGCTGTATTTCCCACAATGTGTCTATATAGAAATTATGAAAGTTCAACATGTAAAAAAAAAAGAAGTGAAATAAAATAGCCATAATCCCAAATGTACTTGCTGAACTGATTTTGTTAATTTCAAACTAATTATAAAGGTAATACTACTTTTGCCCTTCCAGTTTTTCCTTTTATGTTAAAAAAAACAAAGCAAAAACGTTCATAATTTAGGGTTAAGGGATAAACCATGAGTGAAATTGCAATAAACCTTTTAAATCTGAACAAGATTCCATGTCAGCTGCATTCCTGACAACCAAAGCTACATTTTGCATTAGCAATGACTTCTTCAAAGTTGAGGAGCTCAGCTTGCTAGCAAGATCTATTTTAGCATTAGCGCTGTTGCTAAATTAGTTCCAGCTGGATAGAAAGACCTAAATTTCTGATGTGACAGATCATAACTTTTACTAAACTGACACAGATGTAATACACCCTGCTGGATACCATCCACTGTGAATAGGAACACTGGCGCTAGCATCCTAAAATAAATCCTAATCTAAAAGCCTATGAAGGCAAACATTGTTAGAATTTAACAGTTGTTTAATTTAACTGTCAGATGTTGATTCCAATTGTAAAATCCAAGAGATTAACCAAATTTTAAATTCCTTCCTTTTTCTTTTTACTCTGAATGTTTTTCTTTTTCCCATATTTAACCAACAGAAAACAATACGGTGGAAATCAATTGAGCTACTTTGGAAGTTTTCTGCATAAAACAGGCCAGCCGTTTCCCCGTTTCTGCATTTAATGGCAACCTGACCCCGCAGCTGCCTCTTATTGAGCCACAGCCTTATCAGTCTAACTTCCAGGAATAAAGCAAGCATATTTCCCAAAACTCTGGATAGTCGGATCTGTTTTATTGTGCGAGTAATACAGTGAGAGAGTGTGTGTTGACAAAATTTCTCTATTAACGCATGAGGATGACTGCGTGCGCTTGAAGACGTTCGTTGAGAGAGTCTCGTTCACAAGCCTTCGTATGGAAATGGTCCTAAAATGAAATCATCACATTCTTGTGTTCAGATGAGAATAAAACCTCTGAGATTACAGCAAGATGCTATAGAAAAACTGTAGCAGTTCCAGGAACATACCTGACAAGTCTTTTTTTATTATTATTATTATTGTTTTTACTAAATCTCTTGTAGTTAATATTTCCAATTATTTTTAAATAATAGACATTATGGTGGTTTAGCAAATCAGTTATAATGCAGCAAAAAATAAAATAAATATCAAATTTCTACCCCAATTTTCCCTTGTCGCAAGCTAGCAAACTAGTGTTAGCCATTTAGCTTGACTCTGGGTCAGTTTGCCTCTTTGGACCCCATTTCATACCGTAATACGTGTATATGAACCTATTTATGCAATAAGTTCATTGTTGTCTGTACTTTAGAATATTTAGGGATGAAGATAAACAATTATAAAAATGCTGAAATTCTTCGGGTAATCAAATTAATTTGCATAGCGTTGTCTGAAAACTTTATATTACAATTCAGTTTCACTTCTTTTGGTTCTGATCCTCGTTTTGAACCTCTTGACTCTTATAAAATATGAAAGATTAACTCTTCCTCATAGCACAGGTGGCCACTGCAGGAAGATAGAAAAGTAGCTGTATGAAAGTCCTACTTCAGAAATTGTGAGAAATGATTTTTTTTTTTTTTTTTTTTAACATTTTTCATTATCAATACCTTCTAAGGTGAGTAATTATTGTAAAGACGAGGCAGAGCTGCTTCTTTCTCCAGAGTCCATCATGTAGCTGCACAACTCATTTTGATTTGTGGTTGGTTTTAAAATTTTATCACTGAGCACAACATGCGATCTCTGTGGGTGGTTGATTTTCTTATCCTTTCAAAAATGTGTGTGTGAGAGGGAACACAGGCGTGCGTGCGTGTGTGTGTGTTCCTTAGAGTGGCCGAGGTTCATTGAGAAAACATGCAAAGAATTTCCTACACAATCCCAAAGCCAAATATGTGTGCAGAAATGTCACTGCAACCCCCCTCCACTCCTCTTTTGCCCTTCTTTCTTTCTTCACACACACACGCACACCAACACACACACACACACACACACACTTGTCAGCACAAAAATTCTTAACACCCTCAAATACCAGAAGATCAGTTTCACAAATACTCCCCTGGTCACATTTTCCCTGCCGCCACAGTGGATGTGTGTGGGTTGTTTCCAATAGGCAGCCTTTTCTTCTAACAAGGCAGATTTGGATGCTTCCCACCGGCTGCTAACCTTGTCGTCAGACACGTGGACACTGAGACTTAGCAGATTTTGTTTTGCCCAAGTGTCTGGTTCTCCTTCACAGCAGCATATAATTTAAATGCTTCTGGCTGAACATAGTTGTGTAGGAGCTTCTGAGGTAATTGCAGCTTTAGTTTGTGCGCACTTTGTTTTTTCTCTTAACTGTGGTTAAAAATATATAAAAATGCTGGCCAGTCCTTTTACTTCGGCCTGGTTTGTTTTTTTCTATTTTAAAACTGCGCTGACTTCTCTCCGTCGCTGAAACAGGAAGTTATTCCACAGCTTTGGCTGCGCAAGTGAATTTCAGATACCAAGTGTGTTGCACTAATCTGCAGTGCGTCTATGACTTTTTCCAGTTTTGAACACAATCCTCTGTCCATTTCATTATATTTTTTGTGTGATATAGACATAACATAAAGTTGGTGGAGTTAAATCAATTTATTTTTATTTTGCAAATCAAACAATGAATGGAAATGGAAAGTTTGTCAGTGTTCCGCCAATGTCAAAAGAAACAATTTCTGAACCGTGGCGTTTTATTAAATGAGAAACGCAAAGAAAATCACCCTTGAATAAGTTTTCCTACTCAATAAGTCATTTCAAAAACATCCTCCAGCCACTTCCTGTCGTCTTCTTTGCCGGTAGTAAAACTCAGTTTCAACAGAAGTGTTTCCTTTGCAGTTTTCCAATATGTACTAATTTCAATTCATCCAAAAAAAATCACCTCAGCTTACTGCAATTTATTATTTTTTGTGTGACAAATGTGAGTTTTTACAAAATTAGTGTGTTTCCATTCATACAAATTTATTTCAATTAATTTAAGAATCTGTGTCGAGATTCAAAGATTAATTTTTTACCGTTTTGGCTGAGCTTGAGGACGGACAAATCTTTCAGACTCAGGATGTGAGGCTATGTCTCTGGAACTGCAGCAGAAGCGTCAATCAAAAATCACACCAAAATATTTACTGAAGTTTAAAGTCGTAGCATGATAAAATGTGGAAAAGGGAAATGAATGCACTGTATGAAAGTCTCCCCATCTGGCCAGCAGGTATGTGTTTTCTTAATTCTTAGAAATATTTGATGTGCTTCGTGTTTAAAATGGTAAACATAACATAACATCCTACTGGAATAGTTGTGAATCAGCAAAGACTTCACTGTGGCCGATATGTTTCTGAAATTATTCTAAACTTTAACAACATTTTTCTTAATAGGTGCTTTTTGTCATTATTTGTTGCTTCATCTCAGCTTTAATCAGGACCAAAACTCTGGAATTATATGCCAAATATTTTCCTTGAAATATATTTTTCTATGTTTTTCTTTTGGATAAAGTTCACAACTTTGTCTCTTTGCCCGTTCCTTGGATTTTATTGGAGCCGTTTGTTCACAGCTCCTTTTTGGCGTCTTTTGGCTTGTGGGTTGCCACAACACAGCCCGGAAAAATGTTGCCCTGGATTTCATTTAAGGGTGTGAGAGTAAAAGGAGCTGAAGACAAATGCCTGCCCTACATTTTTTAATCTTTATTTACATATGCTTTACTTTTTGTTGTTCTGTAAAGCGTTAATGTTTTGCGGTCCCAATGTGACGAGAGGGAAAAGTTGTAACTGTTCTGAATGTTTTTGCACATGTATTCGTCACAGAGGCAGAGCGGCGGGAACAACAACAGCTCCTCTTGTGTAAACCCGACAGGCAGACTCAAACGGAAACTTTCCAGTTTGGGTGTTTGCGTAGGACGTCGTCTTTGGTGTTTAGTAAATTTTATCTGTTTAGTTTACAAGGCGGCGGCTTCAGACAGAATTTGGTGATTTGTTTTAAGTCTAAGCTGATAGCAAAGCAAAGAAACTGCCGGTGTGTTTTACGAGAACCTGACCTCGTCGGAATGACCATTCCTTAAGTAAACAGGACTTTTTAGGACCCTATTAGCCTCAAAACATCCCGGTTTATATTACGATACACGCTGGACGATGAGTAGACAAGCCTTCTGGACTCGTCTTGCTCACAGAGCGAGCAAATATCAGAGCTGGAAACTCTGTGAACTCAGCAGAACATCATCCGTAATGGGGGGGCGTGTGAAGGAGTTCCAGAAGGATGGCTCGATGAGTCAGGGATGCTGTGGAATGCAAATACTCTTGAAGGACTTGGGAAGTTGACGTCAGCGCGGCACAAACAACTATGATAAACTAAGAGACTAAAAAGTACCACTTTTGGTAGCTGTTTTACAAAATTATTAAGGTCATGGATCAAAACAGCAAAGCTGAAAGCACCCTGAAGCAGTGTCAGTATGCAACTGTATGTTCTATACATCAAATGGTAAATGGCCTTGATTTTAGCTTCCATCTTTACAATTGTGAATATTAGCCTTATGATGAAACAGGAAGGTGTTACCAGAAATTCAGAAGTAGCTACATGGTGAATAAAAGAGTAAATAAAGCTTTTTAAAAAGCGCACTGTAGCACACTTTGTATCTCAAGTTGAACCAGGTTGCTTTCAATGCTTTTTAGACATCAAGCAAGCCTTCAGAAATAAAGGTCACACACATACACCACTCCCACAAAATTATATAAAAGTTGCTAAAGAAATATTGTTGCAATGATGGCGTGCCCCCACAGTGATTAAGTAATGCTGTCTGCACTCGTGAAGACTCACATCGGCATGCTGGCTGCTTGGAGGGGTTGAGGTGGGAGAGGAGCTGGACTTGTTTTCTAGTAATTCAGCTGAATTCAACTAGAATCGGGGCGTCTTTTGGGCGTCAACCCAAAGTTGACGCTTTGGGTTCATTCACAGTTTGAGTACAAAAGTATTAAACTTTCTGAGATGATGAGGCGATCAATAATAAAATGACACATTAAGAAGAAAATGTTTCCTTCACTGAGACAGAATATCAATTTTACACTTTTCATCCCAATACAGACACAGTTCAATTCTTCATGATTATCATCATGAAGTTGTTTTAAAAAATACATGAGTAAAATCAGTTGGATGAATTTATATTTTAATAGATTTTTTTTTTGTCAATTCTTAAAACTGAAAACAAGATTTAGGTCACTTTTATTGAACAGCATAAAGCTTAATGACTAAATTATTTTTTGCATGCTTTGAAGAAACTAGTTACCTTCCTTTTATTCATTTTAGGTTACTGACCATTTTTTAGATGCAGAGATTGAAAGACAAGAGGGACATTAACAATGTTTCCCTTTTAAAGATTTAAAGATGAACTATAGCGCAGACATTCATCTGTTAAGAGGAGACATGGTTAGATATTCTTTGAGTACAGGTTTTAGCTTTCTACTCTGTGAAAAAAAGCTTTATTTCTGACTTTTTTCCCAGTCCGACTATGTGATCTTGGCTTGCGTTTGACCGACCGTGCAGTTTGTGCTGACGCGGACACTTTTTTTGAAACTGCATGTTGGCTCAGTTTCTGCTGATCTTTGGCTGCTTCCCTGAGGAACTGATTGAACAACTGAAACAATAAACAGCAGCTATCCTTCAAAAAACCGTCTATAAAACAAAGAACAAACTCAGCAGCTGCAGAAGAGTACATTTTAAAAAGAAGATGCCGAAATGGGATTGATGTGATTTAATCAACCTGTTTTGTTTTTTTGTTTTTTGTGTTGCAGGTGTGTGAGCTCGTGCGCTTCCTCATAGAGAACTGCAGCAGCGTCCTGGGAGACGTCGCCTCGTTGTTCAAAGACATCAGCCAGAAGAGCAGCAGCGACCACGGATCTGGTGAGAACTCAGCAGACGGAAAAAGACCAAGTTTCAGTTTGATTTAAAAACTACATACTTTCAGTCTCATTTTATGAACATTGGGGGGTAAAATAGCTAAAAACGGTTTTAGCTGTTTTTAGCTAAACATTTGTTTAGCGCTTTTCAAACATTTGTTTCTCTTCTGAAAGCGGTGATGAAGCCTGTCCCCGCAAAGTGACGCGGACTGAGACTCGCCGTCTCTGTCTGTCTAGCCGAGTCGCCTCGGCCCTTTCAGTCCTGCTGATTGCGGTCAGCAGATTGACCTCTGGTAATTTCGGTGACTGCCAGGGTCACAGGTGCTGATTAAAATACCGCTGAATCCCCCCTTTCATACTCGCCGCTGATTTTCTCCCTTGTGTCGAAAATAACCGCCGGAGGTCAAAGAGCTCACGGCAGGATGAAGCTTTGTCCTCTGTTTTCCACATCTTCGCCGATTTTTGTTCATTCAGCTTGGGAGGTCGAGATCATTAGTTGCTCTCAGGCCTTCACTTCATTTTTGCTGGAGCTGTTGACACTGACAAAGATATGGCAAATGACCTGAAAGTGTCCCGCATGCGCAGTAGAGGGTGCAATAACATCAGCGTTTTCGGTGTTATGCCAACCGCTGTAAAAAGAAGTGCTCAGTGTTTGTGAAAGTAAACATGGAGGCTGACAGTGGAGCGAGCATAGCTTACACATTTGAAGTTGACCAACCGGACAACTCAACCCTCGTTACAGTCCGTCATGGTTGTTGTTTTTCTTCCCGCTTGCGTGTATCAGAGCACAGAATAGTGACATTTGTTGAGAATCAGTGACGCTCAGCTTGGATGAATGCAACCTGGACGTTAGGCCGCATTTGAATTGGATACGTATCGGATATGGGTCGCATTCGAAACGAATCCGACCTGTGCTGTTCAGACTGCCATGAAAAGCTCAGATACAGGTCGCAGTACGTCAAAAAAAGCTTATTTGTCCACAATGCAGCGGTTTGAAGCCTGGAACCTGAAATGTCTAACCTTTTCCCTTATAAATAGAATAAAAGCCAAAAGGTCATCAGCCAAAAGTTTTTAAAATAATTTTAAAAACGTTCCTAGGCTCCAGGTAGCAACGGCAGTTACATCAACATTAGACGCAGAGCATGGTTAAAGTAGTGCTAGGCTACTTTAGCTTACCTGGGTGCTAAGCTAGGAGAAAGATACACTCAAAGTAATTGTTTTCTTCAACAATGTTTGCCTCGTCTTGTCAGTTCTTCAACTTCCGTTTGAAATTCAAGGTCAGGACAAGCTTGTATTTGTTCTTCTATCGGTCTTGAATATTGATTAAAAAGCTCTCGTTCCCTTGGAAGATTTTTTTTCATGTATTACTAGACATTTTCCCTGTGTTATATGTGAAAAATAATTAGCCAGTGTAATTACTACTTTTAATCAATATTCAAGAATTATTGATGTAAAAAAAAAAGCTATATCTGGTTGAGAAGTTACTTCTAAATTAGCTTTCTTATTGTAAGTGTACCAAGATATTTGCTCTAGAAACTAGACCAAAATACTTTCCACTGTTTGCTACTTTTTGAGTTTGGTGTTTTTGGTGGGGTTTTTTTTTAATTTTTTAAAATCTTTCTCCTTTCTTTTCCTCTCTAGATGTTTCATCCTTCCAAATGAACGACTCATCCTACGACAGTCTGGAGAACGAGCTGAATGATGACCCTGAGTCTCCCTACCAGGAACAGCTGCTGCTGCGCGAAAAAGCCAAGCCGGAAAGTCGCAGCCGGGACTCAGTCATCACCCTAAGCGACGGCGACCCCGAACTGGACCCCGACACCGATCACCTGCTGCAGCTCCCCCCTCTGGCCAGGCCCAGGAGATTCAGCCCCGCCGTACGGCAGCCCCGGAACGGCTCGTCACACGCTCCCAGGAGACTCCGGAGAAGCTCCGAGCCGGCGTTGGCTCTAGCGAATGTGCCGTCTACCAGTATGGTGGCGGTCAACGCGGACAACCACCACTTACCCTTAAGGAAGGCCAGCTATGATGCAGCCATGGAGGGGGAAGAGGACGAGGTATTTGTGGAGCAGGGTTTGAACAGACTGCAGCTAAACGAGGAGGTAAAGGATGGGTGTGTCCAGAGAGGAGCCAGCGGTGGGCGGAGGAAGACGAAGCATGCGCCTCCGCCTCCGCTGCGACTGGACGCCAGCTGTTCCAGCCTGTCTTCACCGGCGACTTCTCCAACAAGATCCTCCCTCAGCTCTTTAGACTCTGCCTTTTCTCAGTACTCCACTGACTATGCCACGAACGTCGCAGCTACTCAACAGTCGCCGAGAGACTCCCCGCCTCAGAGGGACGCCACGCCCCATTGGCAGCCACGTGGGAACCAGATCTCCCAATCCCACGGACTCCACCCGAACACCTGGCTCAAGAAGGACCGCTGCTTGTCTCTGAGACAATCCGACAGCGCACCCTTGGAGGACTTACCTGTGGTGAATGGAAATTCCTACCCAACCGGTGTCGTCAACAGCTCTGCCGCTGTTGACGACACGGCAGTGACAGAGCCAAATGAAAACTGCCAACGGCGGTCCAGCAGCCCTCCGTCCTATCAGCAGGCTCTTGTCCAGCTTCAGCGTAACCGCTCCCCGTTTTACAGAGGCACAGAGAAACCCCTGACCGTCAAAGAGCTGAGGCAGTTCCACGACCAGAGCTGCGCTTCCAAATCCTCCAGCGCAAACTCATCGGACAATCCCAAACCGGCCGCAGGAGCCAAGGTCTCTCAAAGACCGGCGCGGACTGAGAGAGTCCAACCTCCGCAGAGTGTTTTCTATGGACAGACGGCCACCACTCTGGTCCTCCAGAGGCCAAAATCCCACTCTCTCACCCCTGCTGCCGACGGCCACAAAGGAAGGAAAACCCTTCCTCGCCGAGCCTCCGAGCCTGCTAAGGTCTCGGCCAATTCGGACGCCTCCAAGAGCCTCACCCTAGACAGACCTTTGGGCGGTAAAACTCAGCCGAATGGCGGCAGACAGAGGGAGTCGCATGTGGAGTCCGGCCACACCGTGCCACAGCTCTGCCTGTCTCCTTCTGCCACCCAGGTGGTTAGGGACTACTTCTCCTCACAGGGTCAGGCAGACCCCAACTCCTGCCTGCAAAGGAGCCAGGAGGTTGCCGTGGCGATAGCGCAGAATAAGAAGGAGTGGCAGAGCAGGAGGTGCAGCGACCCTCGACTGGAGGACTTCGAACAGCTCTTCTTTGCAGAAGAGTCGTATGTGTAACATAAGAACTGTACAGACAAATTGTAAATGGGAAAATGTCCTGTATTTTTTTTTTTTTGTTTTTTTTTTTAATCAGATATGTTTTTTTTTGTGTACAGCTGTTGCATTTTATGGTATTGTATGTTTTTCTTATGTTGCAGTCCTGAGTACTTTAATGGGGCTCTGTATTTTTTAAGGTACAAATAGGCACCACAATTAGCAAGAAATGATATTTAGCAGTGATTATCGCTCTGACTTTATGAACAGTTAATACAACTTTCCAGCTAATTTTTTTTTACCCACATATATATATATAAAAGCTGTATTTCCACTCACACAAGTGTTCTTGTTATTGGTAGCTCTGGTGTGGATCTCTGTGACCACGAAGGGATGTTAAAATTACAGATGCACTGATCACAGATTTGTAGCCAAATTCCAAATCTTCTTGGTTCTTAAAGTTTTGATCTATACGTACTGATATTTTCCCTTTAATGTGTTTAATGCGTAAGCTAATGGGATTCATTTTTTGTGTTTTACTATCATTTTAAAGCACAAAACTATTAAGGAATGGACATTTTAAATAATACTGAACATCTAGTTTAGTCTTCCACACAGTGTTGGTATGGTGCCTTCACTGACGGTTAAAAAAAGATCAGATTCTTGAGTTTTCTACTAGAAGGATCAGCTTATTTCACCAATCAGCTGATTTCTCTGTGCGCCTCTCTAGTTAAAATCTTTTTGAGGATGCTTTGAAGTCACTACTATATTTTAATGAAGAAAATCAGCCAATTTAACATGAATAAATCTTGTTCGTATGCCTCTTGGAGTCCTCTCCCTATCTAAAGTACTTCTTTTGTAATGTGAGGCCAAGAATAACTTGTTTATATTAGTTTATTTCTTAATAAATGATCTCAATTGATAAATTTCCCTTAATTGCTACAATAAAAAAACATAATTCACTCATTTAGCTCAGTAAAAAACAGGTTTCGTGAGTTTTGCATGTTTTCTTTAACAAGAGAAGGGTGTCATTGTCCATGTAAAGTGTTGTCTCAAAAAGTACTCTGAGTTTATTATTTCCACTACCTTGAATTGTGTTCAGCCTGTATAGTTGTGAATATTTATGATGCAGATATATGTATAAATATATATATATATATATATATAATATCTTTAACCGTTTTGGTATGGTTTGTGAAAACGAAATATGTATTTTTGTACAAGCCAATTCTGCTGCTGCTGTCCTAATAGTATATTTGCTATAAAACGCACCATTTGTATATTGTGCAAATCTAATCCTCACAAGAACGAGGAAAAATTTGGATTTTAATAAACGTTGCTCTTGTAAAGCTACTTTTGAAGCACGCAATGATTTTGTTCGTACAGTGTGCACCGTGGGATGGAAAGAATAATACAGATGCTGTCTAATGTCAAATTTGCCTTTTCGTGGATTTTTAAAAATTTTATTTTATTATTCTGAAATACTCGATTGAAAATGCCCTCAGCTCCGTTCAAAAGGTTCTGCGTGTACCGTTTACTTCCTAAGTGAATACATCATTCATGGCTGAAGCAATAGCCAGCGTGGCTCTCACTGTGACGCGACAGCAGAAACAACTGTGGCTTTTGTCAATCTTTTCTCAAGGTTTTGTCTGCAGTCTTTTGTTGAAGCCACCACCATATATTTTAATAACAGTCGCACTGTTTGTGGCCGGGGTTGACTCATCTGTTTAGTTAGAAGCCAAAAGCATTGATTCACTTATGAAAAACATTCCCATTTCGAGGCCTTCGTATTTTCCATGAGGGGAGAAAGTAAAATGAAATGTTGCATGCCTGGCTTTGTGGCTTCATCGGTTGCTTGGTAACACAGACACAACCATGTTGCGTCGGGAAAGCGTGTCCCGGCCGTGAAACACGTCTTGTTGGACATTGTGTACATTTGTTGGCTTGACAGTTCAGAAATGGGAGAAATATGAACTGGCCATCGTGTACAGACTGCAAATCACAGGACTAATTCTTATGTATGCACTGACAGCGTAGCGTTGGTGCAGACACGATAGGAACCTACAACCTTTGCGCTAAGTGAATATGACATGGAACCAGCAGAGAATAAAGAAAACCAAGAAACTTGTACTCAGAATTTGGAAAATTCCAACTTCCCAATAGAAAACAAAATCAAGTGGAACGCCCTCTGAAGTCTGAGTTCCCATTTGGAAACTGGGAGCAACTCCGACTACTCCCTGTTAGGACTAGCAAGGCCTAACAGGGCTCCTCTCATCAGCAGCAGTGAGATGTTGTGGAAACATGTTTCTTATATAGGACACGCCAGTCAGAGTGCATCTTAGATGTAATGCGTAGCGCATCCAACTGCAAAGTGAACAAACAGAAAGTGGTATTTCAATTTGTACTTGGAAACTGTTTTTGTAGGAGGTTTCTGCACACAATGATTATCGCCGTGTTGAAATTTCGAATTCTTGACTAGAACCCTGCTGCCTCAAGTCTGACAGTCTAAAGAATAATCCACAGCAAACAGAAAATAAGAAACAAGATACTCAACACAAATGAATTGACTGAACAAGAAAAAGACAGTAATAAACAATCCAGAATGATCCGAACACGAAGAAAAACCAAAACACAAACCGCGGCGTATCATGAGATCCGCACCTTACGGCAGAAAAGAATGAATCAGTCCCCGTTGACTAGCTTCTTGCTTTACTCCCATCAGTATCGGCTTTTATCAGAGGACGGTGTGAAAGAACACAAACGGAGGAGGTGAACGTTTACAGATGGTCTGCTTGGACCATCAAATTCTTGACATTTTTAGCCGCTAGTCAAAGAGTCAGCTGCACTCAGTGCTCCCATCAGTCGTATCAAGATTAGGTTGAAGTTCAAGACAAGGAAAGTTTGTCACAAAGCTCAAGACAGACAGTTTTTCTTTGGGTTGTCTTGTCCAGCAACACCTAGAAAACCTATGGAAGTTCACGAGAATCTCCGGAATGCACATCAGTTTCCCGTGTTAACTTTGGACATTTGTGGTATCTTCAGGCACAACATGTCGTGACCGGCTGAGAAAATCCTTAGAGGAGTCGATGAACTCCTGTAATCTCTTGATCGTTGGGGTTGTGATCCAACCGCAAGACCGCAGCAACTTCTAAACTTACCGAACCTTCTGCTTGAAGATGAACCTCCACTCCGATGTCAAGTCTATTGGAGCTTGAAATGCTGTGTTCCCCAATGGGGATGGTGTGTTCAAGGTTGTGTGCAGTAGTTTCTGTACACACATAGCATTTTGTTGACAAACCCCTTGCATTGTACTGTCATCTGACCACACTTTCCTTCATGACTAGTAACATACAAGCATGACTTCTTTACTCAACAATGGATTACCTCTTGCCACTCTTCTGTAAGGGTGGAGTACACCCTTATTATCCTTTGGGCTGATTCTTTTATTGATGGTCTCCTTTCGAGCTTTTTAGCGTAACTTGAAGGTCATGTCTTGGCATCTTTCCAGTTGTGCCATATTCTTGTTTTAAATGATATGTTGACTGGAGCTTTGTTCAAAGCTGGGAATACTCTTTTATGATGTAACTATTTTAATAGTTATTTTGTTGACCTATCTGGTGTATACGTTGGTCTCCATGATCCCATGTCTTCATGTATGTTCTTTAAACGAGACACTGGGGATTTTTTAAATACTTATGTGACCTCTGAGGGCAGTTGGATGCTCTGAAATATGTCAGGAAATTAAGAAAACAAATGTGGCAACCCACACATTAATTTTACATCACCATGAGCAAGAAATGCACCAACATCAGCAACGACCAGCTAATACATCACTGTCAGCTGTGACAGCGGGTGTCGGGTCTGGTTCCAGACTCATTAAAGTTACCAGTGGGACCTATAGTGACATGCTCACGAAGACGGACGGACATATTCCAGACAGATTACTGGAAGTTTGACTCGATGGTCAGATCTTCAGAGATACAAGTGGATGCCAAATGGAATATGTTCAGCTCTTGTTTACTTGTGACTTACTTACTTATTTAAACCAACACATACAACGGTTTTCAATTTTGGGTAAAACTCTTCCAAAATCCTCAAAATGAGTCGATGTGGGTTCTTTGGTCTGCACTTTTGGTGGATTCTGGAATTTAAGAGGTCAAGTTAACATGAAACGAACAACCTGGAAGAGTTTGACTTCAGATAGACTCATTTTCATGTAGCAATGCCAGCTGTGTGTGTCAGGTCTAACATTCTGCATGCAGCTCAAGAATGAGAGCTGTCTGTCGCAGTAGAGTTCCTGGTATGTAAATACCAGCAGTAAAACAGGATTGATGCATCTGCCACCAGACAACAAAAGAGAGATGTCAGTGTTCCCCGTCAATAGAAGTCTGAAACTTTTTATTCTAATTTATCAGACAGTCCCCTCTGGCAGCGGCACCTGAAAACATCATGCAGGACAGTTGCAGTCAAAAGAAACATAACTTATCATGTTGTGTTTGTTAAAGAAGCCGTCAGAACTTTAAGAGTTTTATTGTGAGGATCAATGAGGGTTCGTTCTTCTGCTTTCAGGGCAAGAGGAAGAACAGCTGGGTTTAAAACTGTTCATGAGACTGGAGTAAAAACAGGATGGGAACAAAGGGTATCTGTATCTCTTAACTCCTCTGGTGAGAACTCTGGAGGTCTGGATGCTGCGTGATCGACAGAATCTGAGGTTAAGGATTTGGCTGCGTGTTTTCACTGTTCTTTGTCTCTTCGGAGCAGTGTGGATTCAGGCGGAAGGGCGGACAGGCATGCAAATGTTTCCCAGGAGGAAGAAGAACTCCAGCTGATTTTTTTTTTTTCTTTTTTTCTCGAGGAGGTGGAAGACTGGTGTTGAAGCTGAGACAAGGAATGAAGACCTTGTACTGAAGGAGTTCTGAACTCCAGGGAGAAAGTGCTACAGGTCAGGAAGGAAGGAAGGGAATTTATCACCGTGAGGCCACTAGCAAACTGGTGACTGTCCTTTTCCTCTGCCCTGCTTTCATGTCGCCTCCTGATGAGGCCTAACAAGATGCAGCTGTGGATAGATGCAGCAGAGACAATACACTCACACACATAGTTGTGTATTTCTACCCATATTACGACTTTGTTTTGACTTCCTCTCAATTTAGTTACTGCTTTTATGCATAGCCTAGACATTTTTGCTAACCCTAACCCATACTAGTCTATTTCCGACCTCAACCTTACAAAAACTTACTTCACATGTTCCTCACGTTCCACAAAGGACCTCAGTTTGTTGGTGAAAGTGGCGAAAGTTGTAAGTAACACATACAAGAATACACACACACCCACACACATGGATTCTCCTCTTGAGAGGTTTGTGTTTTGTGACAAACACGATACGATGTAAGAGCTTATAGGAAAGACTTCCTTAAGTCCACTTTTAAATCCTGTAGCCATCCCACTTGCTCTAATGAAGAGCTGATGCTGGTCTTGCAGGTGCAGCTCACACCTTCATCGCCTCAAGTACCCTCTTTGCAAATGCAGAGCTTTTTCTTATTTCCATGGATGGCTTTAAAGGTTGTCAGTAAGATTACTCAGCTCACCCCAAGTGTACCTTGCAATGAAGTTACACCCAATAAAACGCGGCATGCTCACACATTTCTGTGAAGACAGTAATCAAGTGTGTTTTTCTCTCATTAGGATTCCCTTGACCCACTTTGAAATGTGTAAAAATTCCTCGCCTTGCTGTTGTTGAAATGCACGCATATTGTTTCTCCGACAAAAACGTCCTGCGGGAAACAAAAGCGTTGTGGTAAAAAGTCGAGGGTTAAGTAAACTGCCCCCACTTTTTTAAGCTGTGTAGGATTTCTTTCTTTTTTGCATCTGATGCTGATTAAGTCTTGAAAAATACTGGGACACGAAATTACTCACGCTTTCATTGCGCAGTCCAAAGCGCGGCCACGGAGGCAGATCAAAAACCTGCGTCGTGAGCTGGTTCTGCCAAATCCGGAACCCACAAAATGCAATCATGTGGGTTTACGGGACTCCGCGGAGGTACACGGCAACAGAAAACATGTCAGTTTCTGTTTTGACGTTTTTACATGTAAATAACACAAGTTACTGTTTCAGCTTGAACAGTTTAAGACCTCCAACAAAGTCTCTTTATATAATACAGAAAAGATTTATGTCCGAGGGCAGCGACCACCAAAGGAAAACTGGCGCAGAGAGACAATACCTGTTAGACAACAAATAAGTCTGTGTGTGTACATGGAGATTTACATAAGACCCGATTAAACCTCTGTTTATTTTAGAGTAGCTGTATTAGTTTTTCCTGAGAGCCACTGTGTTTTTTCGAGCTGTACACAATGGGGTATGTGGCTTCAAAGTGCCACACCCCCCAGTTCTGTGTTGAGTTCTTTTATTTTTCTTCTTTTTTTTTTGAGTGTGTGTTTAACCCAGCCACAAAAGAAGCTTATGGTTTACATGATGGCTTAGAGGTAGCATTATGCAACTGAACAAATACAGCCAAGCACATTTATATAGCAGATCAGTTCATTATCTTCATGAGTGTGCATCTGAGCCCCCTCTCTTAAATGTATGAGGCAGAGGAAGTGGGTGGAAAGGCGCCATTGTGACCTTTGCTGGCATAAAGGAAAAGGATTAGGCTTCACTTTTATCTACCTCTTCGCCTCCACTGCTGGCCCTCCAATCCATGCGCCCCATGAAATAAATAAAAAGCACTTTGAAGGTCTCTTTTCTTCTACCAGGGGAACCCCGCGACAGTATTCCTTTGGCGTTCACGTTCTAGCAAAGAAATTTGAATTTGTTCTTTTGTAAGTACATGAAAGGGTCATGTGACACATTTTAATATTTTTTACTGTTGCGTATAGAACGTGTGTTGCTCTCATATACGGCAAGCAAGATGAAGACTTTATTGTGTTCATGTTTATATGCGGAAAAATACATCATGTGAGATTGGAAAAGCCAAAACAAACGCTGCCTGGAATTGGCTCTGATGAGACGCTACAAGAATGAGTTCTACTCAGGTGTGACATGCTTGCAGTTTTAGTGTTGTTTGAGTTGTTTTTTCACTCAACCTTTCTAATTACATCTTTAGCAGAAAATCTTCCTTTAAATCATTGAAAGGGCCAGCGTTATGTACTTACCAGGCACATCGTGCCATTTAATAGCACAATCGAGTAACTATGTTACTTTTTAAAGTTGCTATACGTACCAAACATGAAAAATTTGACTTTGCAATTTTATTTATTGAAACTGGGTTTCTGAAGCTCCTGCTCTTTCCCACACTCTTCCTCTGTTAACCCCTTACGACATTTTTACAATGTTTCACTCAGACGTAGCTTGTATGATGAGCTCTCGGGTGTCTGCTAGTTTGAAGGAGCTAAGTGGGAGAGTTGCCGGGAAAAGAAACTCGGCTTGGAAACTGCAGCTCCGGAGAGGAGCTTTGTCGTCAAAGGCGGGGCTAAGCCCAACCAGCTGTTTTGCACAGCTGAACTGTTGCCATGAGAGATCAGAGGATTCCTCAAACATACATGAAGGAATCAAAGCAACCCTCCTCGTCTGTTTTTAATGAGAGAATAACATGGTGTTAAGCTCTAAAATGTCATTTTTTACACGGTACTCTGCCTTTCAAAATGTAGATGTTTTGTTAACATGAAAGTAAAATCTATTCCATTCCATTCTGAAATTTTCTTCCAATGCATGGCATCGGACAAACAGCACAACCTTCCACCTGCATGTCAGGAGGAGGTGAGGAAGTGACATACGGGGAGAAGGGATCAAAAACCGCTGACGTCACTGAGCCAGCATCAGGGCTTCAAACCCAGCGACCTCCCCTTTAACACCTGCTACTCCCACTCTGCTCCTTTCATGAGTGACGCATTCAGTGAGTCGCACTTAGTGTGGGTTATTTGCTTTGTGCGTTGAAGAAATAAGGTGTTCTTTCTTGCCCATTTTTTGACATCCTTACTTGCCAGCAGCAGACGCTTCCTCTGACGGAGCAGAATTTTGTCCTTTTAGGTCCTGACTGCTAATAAAAGTTTTTGCTATGTTGCTACATACTCAGAGTGACATAAAAATGGAAACATCCAAACAGCCAATCCCAGACGGTTACACAATGAAGCCGTTGAACACACGATGTCGACACTGCAGGGGGTGAAAGAGTGTTTGGGATATGAATAAACGGCATAATTGGGAGAAAAAGAGAAAAGCTACTATGCCCGCCACCCAGGATGAGTGCATCTGTACATGCGAGTCCCTGGAACGTGAAGCAAGACCTTCCAGTGGAACGTCTGTATTTACGAGGTGCAGCTGAAATCTTCATCTTCACACATTTTTCACACTATCCCTTGGTTTTTTCACAACTGTTAACCCCTTTATGGAGGTTTTCTGTTAGTTAGTGCTTCCCATTCTCTTTGTTTGTAAATGTGTTTGAGCTGCTCGAGAAAGGGCTTACCGAGCTCTCCTGGACGTTACCAGAGTGTTTGTGAATGTTGAGTTGCTCAGAAAAGCATTGTACTTTATCGAATTAATTCATCTGGCACTTTTAATGTTTTGATCTGCTGCAAAGCCTCGGAAGAGCGTCTGCAAAGCAACTGTGACAGCATCCGTTAGGAATAGTTTGAACAGGAAAAAAAAAAAATGAGCATAACATTTAGTGGATTCTGGAATTTTAATTTCTAAAAGTAATTGGATTTTGTTAAGGGGTTTCCAGGCGTAGAAATTAGACTTTAAACATAATTTGAACACAGTTTTCATTGGGGACTATTTAAATGTTTCAGCAGTTTCATATAAGTTTGCTTCATCCACTACAGAAATAGCTTTGATATGATCTTAGGATGATGGTCCTGTTAGCAAACCAACATTTTGACTGTTTAGCTGCTGCTCTGAGATGAAGTCAAAGAATTTTGAGGCAGTGTTTCTTTTTACATCAGCATAATGTGACCACCACCGTGCTCGATAGTTAGTACTTATGTCTAAAACCCCCCAAGTCCTCTAAACATACTTATCTTTTTAACCAAGAGGTTCAATCTTTGTTTTTGTCGGACCACACAACTTTCTCCAAAAGGCCCATCAAAGAGGGAAGCAGCACAATTTAAGTTGAGCTTAAAGGAGAAGTTGATTTTTGCATCCAAGCACATCTTTGTTGGTTGGTATCCACGCTGATGTTAATTTCATTTCACACTATACAACGAAACCTGATTTCTGTTGCCAAAACAAGGGAAGAGGAACAACCCAAAACAACCCAACTTGTTTTGGGTTGTTCCTGTTCCACTGATCTGAGGGTGACAGTTTGGGTCAGATGATTGAAAGTTGGAGAAAACAAAACTGTTGGAATAATGATCCCAAATACAGATAAAAGCTGGCTTTGGAATAGAAAAACCCAGGCTAGCATTGAGCTTTTGGAAAGATCCAACCTTAAAAAATTTGTTGAAAATCTGTGGATTATGTTCAGAAGTTGACTTGTTGCCGGGATACCAACAAAATGAGCCATAGGGTCATGCTGGTAACTACAAAAGTGGTGCGCGTATACATTTAATCTTGTGTACAATTGAAAATTCTCAATAAACTTTGAACCAAATTCTTATTTTCAAGCTCTCTGTCCAGAACTGTGCATCTCTGAGGGTTTTATCCTGCAGCAGCATCTATAATCCAAATCGTATATTATCAGACGAAATGTTTTGAAGCTACAACAATAAAAACAGGGGTGGAAAGGGGAGGGGGCATTTTGGTTTACCTCCGCTACATAAATCCCTCAGAGGATTTGATTTACAAATACCACCAAATCTGATTAATGTCATCATTTTAAGTGGCTCTAAGAGGATTTTGGCGTCAGCGTATATCATTGCTTCAAATCTGGAGTTGAGCAATGAAGGAATGGGGAAGCCACTGACCGGGCACGTCTCAATCTCTGATGGCAGCGTAATCTGTCCATTCTGACCCACTTTCTGCGCTACCGTTGGCTCACGGTCTGGCAGTCGTCAGGGTTACACAAAGGGTCACCAGCTGTCACTCACCAATGTGTTCGCTGGGATGTAGTTGAGATTATCAGCACGCTTATCTTCGTAAATAAAGATGCGGGTTTTACTCGACGCGGTGTGGATGAACTTGACTGGTTTGCGCGGCGCCCTGACCCCGACCCCGTTAAAGAGCTTTGGGATCAGCCGGAACACCGACTGCGGGTCGGCTTCCATCGTCCACCATTGGTGGATCAGAAGGAGGTTTTAAGCGTGACCCTGGGGTGAAAAGGCCATTGGAGACACAGGCGACATTTTGTAAACTGCTCTCAAGGCAACTGCGCCACTGTGCAGCCCTGTTTCCATTTAGTGCATTTATTTTCGTAATTTCATGTTGCGCAATTCTGTGGTTAATGGAAATGCAGCTACTGATTATATCTTTGGTAGCATAAATGGCCACACATCTTACAGCTAAACATGTGGAGGCCTTGGTCCTCGACACGGCTGTCGCTGGTTTGCTTCCTGGCCTGGCGACCTTTGCTGCGTGTCTTCCCCTTCTCTCACTGCCCATTTTCCTCTCAATTGACTGTCAGATGGGGGCCACTAGAGCCAATAAAACCTTTAAAAAACCTGCTTTTTTTGCCCTTACAGACTTGAGAAACTGTGAAATGCAAAGCAGAAAAATACAATCCAAACAGTCCAGCTTTGTGGTTTTTAACTAGCCCAAATTTTACAATCCTTTGGAGGACATGGGAAAGGAAATTTACCAACACTTGGCTCATGTTAGGCTTTTCATGTTTACTAGCAGCAGGGCTTAAAGGCATTGGGTAAAATTTACTTTTTTGATCTTTATGTCATGTTATGCTGTTATTCCCTCATCAAAGACACGGCTGTAGTTTTGCTTTGATGCTTTCATGCATGTTTGAGAAATCTCCCATGGCAACCATTCAGCGGTGCAAAACAGTTGGGTAATACCTATAGTGCTGCCATTGAGGACAGTTTCCAAGCTTCTGTCTCATGTAGCTCCTCTCCCCCGCTACTCCCTACCTCAGGCTCCTTCAGACTAGCCAGGCACAATTAGCAAACACTTGGTGGAACTGCATATCTCTTGAGCTCATTATGTGAGCACATTGTCACGATACCTTGATCTACAATTTTCTTTTTCAATATATGGACCAATATTAATATTGGATGTATATGTAGTCTAAAAATTTAGTTATGAATAGCTCTACTCAACTCTACAACAAAGATGGATGTTTCTGCATTCGAGAGAATTGTAAACAAAGAAAGTTTTTTTCCCCCAACTTATTCTGTAAGTTGTAAAATGTTTGTGCTCAGTGACCAGACTTGACATTATTTACATTACAAGATGACAATTAATTGCCGTTAATGCATGCAACCACTACATGCAGAGGTTTTCTGACGTCAGTGCAGAGGTGTGGAGCTGGATGCTGCAGGGAGCATTTGAGTGCGTTTGTGAAACCCGTAATTGGGAAATTCCAACTTCAGAGCACAAACGAAGCACAGCGTTGTGATTCATCTGGATGTCTCTCAAACTGTTTCTGGTCAGCGTATGATGTTGCTCAACCATCTGATGAGTGACTTCTGATTGATATTGACTGACCTAAATAATTTTCACATTTGTTTAGTCTTTAGAGATGAAACGCTTTGCATTAGCAGAATTTATTGCAGGTATAAACATTTGCTATAAACAGCTATCAGGCTTACAAGAAAAGAAAAAAAAAACACGTTTCTCAACAGGCCCTACATCACACACACACACACGCACACGCACATGCACACACATATGTTTGCATGGCTATCTTTGTGGGAACTTTCCATTGACTTCTATTCATTTCTACAGCCTAAACGTTACCGTTATTATAACACCTAACCATTACATACCTATCCCTAACCTAAACTCAATTCACACCTTAGTCCTAAATCTGACCCCTGACCCAAAATTAGCGTTTCCCCTTGTGGGGACCAGGCTTTGGTCCCCATAACGTAGTATGTGTCAGGAATGGTCCCCACAAGGTATTACAAACAAATGCACACACACACACCCATACACACACCAAGTCTTATCTGCCAGTTTTCCATTAATGTGTTGATTCAAACGTTGCAACATTGGAGTGCAGTTATTCTCCCTGAGTGTTATTAATCACAGCTTCTAGCCCAGACGTCACATGACAGAATGAGGTCTAGACACGAAGGAGCCAATCAGGATCAGAGGTCAGATGCGGCGTTTCATGTCCAGTTATGCAAATCAACCAGGAAGTAGCTGCTTGCTGCTCTCCTGTTGCTGTTGGAGGCCAGATGAGGCTCTAAGTCAGTCCATGTTTAACGTCTCCCACCTGGTATGTGATGCATGCTGTCTGCAATCCATTCTGAAAAGAAGAGACAGAATGTAAATTTCAGCTTTTTTCCAAATGGAGCCATTTTTCCAAATGGAGCCATTCATTTTATGCTCTGCTTCTGGCCCTTACAGATAAACAAAACATAATCTTTTAAAGATAAAATATTTAAAAAGTCTCCAAAGTGTTTCATCTCTGGAGACTTATACACATGTTCTAATAAAACCAGTTTCAACGTATAGTATAAATTTACAATTTTTAATCTTTTCAATGTAAATTTTAATACTTGACATTTCTCTTCCTTTACTGTTGTTTAACAAAGTGGGGGTTTTTTCCTATCAAATATACTTAAACTTATCTGTTTAACGAAATTCATCAATCTTTTTAAAATGTATTTAATATTATTCACATGGGGGAAATGCTCTTTTAAGGATTGAGATCAAAATATAGCAATTTTCTTTCCAACTTTTAATTGAATCCCATTATTAGCTTCAGTTCTCAGCAAGCACAGCTGGTATTCACACATTTAACAGTTTAATTAACACTTTTATCAAGTGCGTTTAAATCCCTGACACTACAATCATCCTGGAACTTTAGTACGATGATATTTTGATCCACAAGGAAAATTATCATCTTCAGCAGCAAATGAAACCGATGTAGAAAAAGTCAGTAGACGAAGACTGAGTGGTACAAAAATACATATTTTTCTTGTGAACATTTGGCTGAATCAGGACTGATAAAAAAAAAAACAGATGGAGACAAAATTCTGATCAAATATGTGTGGAGAAAAGTTGGTGAACATGTGCAGACGTCAGTGAAATTTGACGGGAGTGGCAATATTTTTAGAGAAAATGTTAATTAATTAACAACACTTGGAATATGCCCCATGAAAGCTGTGTTTTTTTTTTGTTTTGTTATTGTTGCTTAAAGGTAAACGCTTAATGTAATAAATTGATAAGACATGGATATAATACATTTTGTCCCATAACATCTCTACATGTCAGCATACGTGGAAAAAGTCCTCTAACCAAGCAGAGTTGGACTATAAGTGTTGGGTTTTGCACAGAGCAAGTCGCCGCATGATCTCACCTTATAAATGTAAATGTTGCACTGATCTCACTGCTGGAACTTCAGGGTTCATTTTACTCCCGTTACATGCCGTTCATCTTATAGAGTTCAGGCGTTTTAACAACTGCTGCTACGAATTTTGTTTTATTTTATAGTGTCGATCAACTCCAACGGGAGTAAAATCAGCTCTGAAATTCCAACAGTGAGATCAGTGCAACGTTTATAATTCCTCAGGGTGGAACCGTTTGGTGACTGGCTTGGCGTTGGAAGTGACTCTATTAGTGTCGCAACAAACTCTACTGCTTATTTTACTGTGCAAATCTCTCTCTAGATTGTTTAAAATCTAAAATACTTTGCCTGTCGTTTAATCAAAAACAGGCAGCAACACTGATTATTATTTTTATTCTGATTTTTAAAAAAATTTTTTAGCAAAACTGTTTAAGAAATGTCAAACGGTTTACATATTTTTTCTATCCCTTTGCCCATATAGAGCTTGTATTTACAGGAACAAACAGGATGTCAAAGGGAAACAGATTGGTCATATTTAACCTAAAAAAACCAATATCAATCGATATAAAACATATAAAACTGGTGGAATGCGATGTTGTTTGGTCTAAAACAGTGAAAGTTTGGCAGAAAGTAAAATATCACAAAATATTCCTTAAAGGGTTGGTTAAAAATACATGTAAATTAGGGGAAAGGTGAGCTAAAGATGTCGCAAAAATGATTTAAAGACAACAAACGTGGAGACACAGTCAGGCTTAAAAAGGACTCTTGCGTTTGACACACTGGCAAAAAAAAAAAACACCCAACATGCTGAGTCCTGGCAGGTTTAAGCAGCAGCTGTTGAACCAGGTCAAAGGTTAAAACTTCAACTTGAACCCTCAGTTCTTCACTTTTCGAGAACGTCCTATCATCCAAAGTCGGACAGAATTCCAGAGATAGTTTCTGCTTGGTGATGGATTTCTCCGCTGTGCAGAGCCAGCTCACGATTATCACCGCATCTGTACTTCCATCTTTTCTGACAACATGAGCTCTCCAGCTGTCGGTAGGATTTGGCTGTTTAACGTAATCGACTGTGTTTGAAAAGCAGATGAGACCCACACCAAGGCATAACTGACAGGCGTCCAGATCTCTGTTTCTCTGCCTTTGGCAAATAAGCGTCGCGTTTCTACACCTCTGATGTTAGACTTCACACAATTTGATCATCAGGTAAGAAAAGCTGCCGCGGATTTTCTGGAAATGCTGAAACGTTATGCAGCATGAGCAACTATTGTTACAAGTAATGATATTCTGGGAGTTGAACAATGCACACTCAGAGAACCGCTCAATAGATGGATCATCGGAGAAAACGAGAGTCCTTCTTACTGACAACTCTCATCCTTTACAAGCAGAGTTCCCGTTTCTGCCTTTTGGCCTCTGGCTCAGCTTTTCTGTGTAAGAAGTTGCAGCTACAGTGATTTCTCATTTTAATGGAGGACAGGATGAGTTGCATCACAGCGTAGGGATTGATTGGCTCATTTCTACATTTATTTATTCCACATATGGTGCTGATGTTCGTAGTAATTGTCGGTTGATGATGATGAAACAATGCTGGTGCTCTCCCTGTCTTGTATTAACTGATGTTTGTATCATCCCTCGTTTTTAGAACTTTGTACGTTTCTTAGTCTTTATGTCAACTTTTTATTTTATTCTTTACTTACTGTAACATTAATTTCCCCTTTGGGACTCAATCGAACCTGAACCTTATGCTTGGAGAGAAGTGTCTGAAAATGATAGAAAGGGAGAAGCAACTGAAGTGATCAGCCGTTACAACCAAGGAATGTGGATCCGTCTCTTTGACTGATTGAAAAACTCAATCAGACCTTGAAGCAGATGGGCTACAGCAGCAGAAGACAACACCAACAGAAAACGGATGCTCACCAGCATCGGACAACTACAGGCTTTTGATCTGATGACTAGATGTCCGCAACAATGTTGCACGATAGAGTTAAAATTTGTGAACTACACGAAAGCTTAGATCCATTTTGCCTCATACTAGAGTGTAGGAGTTATATTCCTGTCCAACTTAAGTGTTCCTTAGTACCAACTAAGAATCATTGAACGCCAGAGTTGACCAGAGTATTCTCCAACGTTTATGTCCCACAGTGCACCTTTCTTTTCAGGGTTACTTCGCCTTGAGCTGGCTACCCAAACACAACAATTAATTCACTTTCCTCAGCCTCAGCTGGTTGGTAAGATCATCTGGGCAGTTCAGAAAAATCCAGTTGGATTTTTCTGAACTGCAAAGTCTCAGTTTAGACTTTGCTGAGACAGTCTAAACCTGTCTCAGCAAAGGTGTTTTCAGTGAAGCTCTTCTCGGATTCGACGCTCCTGTTTTGCCAGGTTTTACTGCCAGTTTGAGGTTGCAGCCGCAGTCTCTTACGGTTGTGCAAATAAAATCGACTCTTCGAAGCCGTGTACACCTAAACAGTTTACATTAGCATGCTGTGAGCACACAGTAACATCCCCGTAACCAACAAATACAGATGATCTCACCAAAAGAAAAGCGAAGGGTTCAACAGATTAGGCGTACTAACTGCGACTGACGAAATGGTTTTATACCACAGTAATCTGGTATAATACGTCTCAATGATTAAACACGGCGTATCTGTTCTGAAATGACACCGGATTGAACTGAAGGTGTGACGCTGCCCTACATTAGATAATCTTTTTCTGCCTTTGCTTAATATGCAATATAAAGATAAACGCAAATCCTCTCACAGCAGCAGGGCAACAGAGTCCACACAAAGTCTCCACTGGACTTTGAAAAGAAACAGTTCTCGTCTCTCTCCTCATTTGTCAGGTTGAAGATTCTCAGAAAGAAAAGGGGGGAAAAAAGATGTTATCACTGGATGACTGAACTGCAGGGAAAGATGGGAGTGGATGCATGAAGAAACAAAGAAAGAAAGAAAGAACATATAAACTTGGTCTGTAGTTGTGCATTCATTAAACAAGACGTTTTTGGGCCGACAAAGATAGAAATGTTAACTTTTAAAGGTTCCACTAAACATCTCTAGATTAAAAAGAAGAAGAAAGAGAGAGAACTGCTCCTTGCAAAAAGAATTAAAACACAGTCTTACTCTAAAGTCTTTATGGGGGATTTTCTAATATGACGGCTCACAGACTGAATTCTGGTTTCCACTGCGTTGCTTAAAAGAGCCCAGCAGATGCAGGAGACCCAGTGACGCCAACTTGTCTGGGTTAACAGGTCCAGCAGCTCTGGTAGACACTTTTAGATCGACTGATGTAGAAAAATATATACAGTAGATTATTACATCCAGGCTGCGTAGTTGGCAGCAAGGAGGTCCTGGGTTTGATTCCCAGACCGGGGTCTTTCTGCATGGAGTTTGCATGTTCTCCGGTCCAAAAACATGACTGTCAGGTTATGACTGTCTCTAAATTCTGCTGAGGTGTGTGTGTGCATGGTTGTCTGTCTCTGTGTTGCCCTGCAATGGACTGGCGACCTGTCCAGCCTTTTGCCTGAAATGTGTCGCTGGAGATGGGCACCAGAACCCCTCCCAAGCCCGCTCGGGACAAAGGTGTCTAGAAAATGGATGGATGGATCATTACATCCAAAAATGCTTGACAAATGGGTGAAATAATGGACAACAAACAAACCTGTTTGTTGATGGGTGTGTTGGTCAAACTTGTGGTGGGTTGACTAGCTGCCAGCTAATTGGACATTTGGCTGAATAAAAAGTGAAGTGACTGGTTAGTTGGTAGAATGGTTGGTAGAATGACTTGGTAAATGTTTGGTTGGTTTGTTGGCGCCTGAATGGACAGTCATTGATTAGGTGGCTGTTTGGTGAGTTTATTATTTTGTTTATTTGGTGGATAGATGATTGATTTTACTCGTTTTAATTTATCACATGATCAACTGGTTTATTTCTTACTGCAATAGCCACATACTCGTTTTAGTTTGTTTCATTCTTTGTGAAAATCTATGAAAATAATCATAATTCTCTTCTTGATTAAATTCTTCATATACCTATACTCTGACTGCTCTTTACAGCTGAATTTCCAGGTAATAGACATTTGAGTGCATTATTGTTTTAATTTTTTTCTCTCACATAATATTGAGAAGCAATGCCTGAGTGATAAAAGTCATGTGGTTTGCAGACAATTTTTAGTTTTTGGAGGATTTTTAAATAAATTTAGCATAATAATCGTTGGTTATAAGAAGCAGAATTTTGGCAGAGGCACAAACGAGTCAAAGTGAAGTGAAAACAAAAACAGCAACAAACAAAAACCCAATGAATGCTTTGTAAAGCCAGATCTAAAATTAAAATGGTATTAATTTATTGTAATTTTGGCGGAGAAGACGAATTTCTATCCCCCGTGGCAGGCAGCCCGCTGGAGAAACACAAAACACATGCTCATCAGATCACTTTGATTTCTGTCCCGCTTTTACATCTCAAAAGGCAGCATTATGTAACACTGAGGCGGAAATAAAAGCAACAGATTCCATAATGAGGGTCTGCTTTTCATCAGCCGGGTGCAAAAGCCACAAAACCGTGTCAGTAAGACAACGTGATCAAGAGAAGGTGAAACCCTGAAACGAATAAAACAAATCATTGTCCCAACTTCTAGAAATAAACAGAAGAAAATGCAAAACAAATGAATATGAGCTCATTGACTTGTGTCATGTCTGTGTGCACAATCGTGTCTCTGGGGAGGAGGTGCTCAAGTATAAATAAAACAGGCACAAGTAACCCTAGGCCACACATTACAGTGTTAGAAAAAAAGAAATAAATAAATTTCAGAAGGGCACTTTTTTTTGTCCAGGCAAAAAAAGTGCCAGTGCTCTAGCACCACCTAGTGTTTATCTGTGCACACCTCTGTCTACCGGGGTTGTGTTCAGGTCTTTTGGTAATTCTGGAGAAGTATTCGGTTTTGTAGAGTCTCTTTTGTCCCATATTTTCTCCATTTATTCAAGACAGTTTCCTTTTATTTTATTTTATTATTTTTTTTACTGCAATTAACTAACAAATGCCTCAAACTCATTTTCATTTAGGGTCACATCAAGACCATGAATGTAGTCAAGACCCGGTTGTGCCAGAAAGTGTTGATCAAACCCTTTAAACTGCTATCAGATACAGCTGTACTTCTCAAAATTAAATGATATTGAACACATTTTCCTCTTGATCAATCCCTCTGGGATTTTGCAGTTGTTTTGATATCTTTTGATATCAAAAGATATCAAAATGGCTTGTTTAAACAAGCCATTTTGTGTGGCTTGTTTAGACGCATTTGCAAGGAATTTTGCAATCATCAGATTTATGTATGGCGTTGCATTTGACTTTTTGCTCTTCTCCATATCGATCACATACTATAACTTGACATCATTCAGGAGCAGTGTCATATAAGTATCCTTTCACCTACAGGTGAGAGCTATTTAAACCCAACGTTTTGGATCACTTTTGTGGAAAATATGCAATAAATTCACAAGTATGCATTAGCATGAAAAAACGCGGCACTCCGTTGAGTTTGCGTGAATTTCAGCCATCGTGGATTTGTGAAAAACTGGAGTATAGAGGACCACATAAAAAGATACGGCGGGCCGGATTTGGCCCCCGGACCTTGAGTTTGACTCTCGCTCTACAACTGATACTTTCACACAAGCAAAGTATTTGGACTCTTTGCTCTGCAAACTGTGGCTCTAGCTAAATAATGTATATGGGGAAATGGAAACTATAAGAAGACTCTATAAAGAAAGTTAGCCAAATCTACCTAGTGGTGCAAATAAAGTTGATTGTTAGATTTAACTGGAAAGCTGAACTAGAGCTTTTCTCATGTTTTTACATTTCCCCTTCTTGCATTTCTTTTTGCTTTTTATCTGTATTGTACACACCTATTGTAAAGTTATATGTGGGAATCTTTAAAATGATTTATCATGGTTTCACTTTGACACATCACCAGAATGTGGCCCTTTAAAAGGGATGTGAAATGTGTTTAGCTTCTGCATCTTAAGATCTAAAACAACAGAAACAGAGGACATTTGACACCTGTCATTCAGATTCACACATTAAAGTCAGCCAGCCAAGGAGCATTGTGGGAAGTTTTATTTTTATTTTCACATGCTAAGCTTTTTTGCTTACTTCGCAAAAACAAAGAATTCTCAGGCTTTCTTTCACAATTAATTCAGCGCTTTAAACTCCATGTGTGCTGTCTGATTGGGCAAGATAATCGCGTGGCATTTTTCACGCCAATTGCATAAGGCAACATTTTTTTTCGAGACATACAGACCTAGTTCAGGTCAAATTTCTAAACAGAGAAACAACAATGTAAATGTTAACGACTCGGAGGTTTAAAGAAGATCGTTACAAATGAGTGTTATAGTTTGTGGTCGCAGAGATTTATTTATTTATTTATTTTCTCACATGCGCAGAGGAACAGCTCCCGGTGTAAACACAGGCCGCTGTGAACCGCGCTGTGCTTTTAAGGAACTACTAAAGAGTGGCAGCGTGCCGCGTGTTGACGCCGGCGTCAAATAAACTGAACGCGTGTTTGCTTAAAACTACCCGAGCTCAATGGATGGAAAATGCCGCGAGCAAGTATCGGGATTAAAAGCTGCAGCTGGGTTTGGTGATGGAGCAAGTGGGGGTCTGCTGCCCTCTTGTGGCCACCGTAAAAACTGCTAGAAAAAAAAAGAGTTTGCATCTGCTGCTGATGTTTGTTTCTGAAGTAGAGCGATGTATTGAAAGGCTAACCAAAGGCTCACAGTTGAACAATGTGAGGAATTACACTAAATGCAAAAAGGAATATTTAAAGGGGCCATGTTATGTGTTTTCCAGCCCCATGATATCATTTTACGGCAGTATATGTATCGCTGTTGAGAGAAATTTGACTTCATAATTTAATGCCTTGAAATTGGACTTCTGTCTTTTTAAGAAACTCTCACGTTTCAAATAAACGTTTCAAACACTTACTTGGTCTCTGTAATTGTTGCCAGCACTAATCTTATTATTTATCAAGAAACTTCGGTATTATTATTTTATTTTTTAGTGAAACACTAACTGATTAGCCTGTTCTCTTGTCAAGCTATAAGCTGATTTCCTCTCTCTCATTTTTTCGGCAAATACCTGGGAGTCCACGTTTCTTTCTTCCTGTTTAATGTGGATGAAACAAAGACGGAAGTTTACCCCGCGGAGTCTGTTACGTCCCCGGTTGCCATGGAGACTAACAAACAGCTGCGATAAGGTGAATGGCCAGAAGATGTCAGTGTTGCACGGCAGAAAACATTTAGGTTCATTTTTTTTTCTTATTTTTTATTTGTAAAAAGAAAAGAAAAAAGAAAATGAAAAAAGTTACCACTTTAGTTAAATATCTCAGATTTACTTTTTTTTTTTTTTTTTAAATCACTGTACATCTAAATTCTGACATATGTAAATGTACATAAAAGGATAGATAGATAGACAGATAGATAGATAGATAGATAGACAGATAGACAGATAGATAGATAGATAGATAGATAGATAGATAGATAGATAGAACTCGTCAAGGTGACCGACAGAACCCATAATCAAATCAATCATTAAAAAAAAAGTTGATTTAATAGTTGTAAAACAACCTAATGTAAACGGTGGAATTTGCAAAAAATAAAATAAAAATAAAAATATTTTATTTTAAAAATGTGTTTTTTTTGGGGGTTTTTTAATACTGTAATCCCATTTAATGTACGACATCATGTCCCAAAAACTGAAGAGTGAAAAGCACACAGCAGGAAGCGAGTGGCCTTGGCGGGGCAGAGAGCATGCGCGGGAAGAATGTCAACATTTATATTGGAGGTTTTCACCCAGGGAGGACCTGACCCAGTCCCAGCTGTGGGAGGAAACAGAGGCCAACGCTTTCTGCTGCGTTCACTCCTGTGAGCACCTGGAACCTGGAAGAGGATCCGTCCACAGGCTTGTAGAGCTGTGGACGGATTAGAGTCGAAGGGGGCAAATACAAACACACACCAGACTCTTTTCACAACCATAAACCAGTTTGTGTTGGTTTATCACCTAAAATGCCAAATATTAATAATAACACCCTGCAGTTTGTGGTTTTTATGTGGATTTTTTTTTTCTCCAGTGTAAGTTAGAGAGATTTACACAGATCAGAGATGCAAACAAATGAATCATCTTTTTTTTTTTCTTTTTTTTTTACTGTAACCTGGTGTCTGAACTCGGCCAGCTGGATTTAGTTTCTTCTCACCATATGCTTGAGAGGCTCAGGATGATACATTCTTTGAGCAGATGTTCAAAAGAGAGAGAGAGAGAAACATAAAAAAAGATTAGAAATCCTCTGGCCACATTTTAGAGACCCCTCGCTATCATCTGTGCGTTTGTGTTAGTTGTCATGGGTTCAGGTTGGGGCAGGCTGCAGGCTGCTGACTCACAGCCCAAAGATGATGCATCTCTCCTCCTCACAACCGCCGGCTCCGCTCCACAACACGGCTGTTTTCAAAAAGCCTCCGTTAACGCAGGCGGCCATATGAATGGAGAGCTCTTTCAGGAGATGATGAGCCATTATTGTTGTTGTGTATTTATGAGACAAAATGTTGTTGTAATCACAGCAGCTCTGGAGGAAATTGGCAACTTGGTTTGTCCAAGATTTAGAATACAAAGTGATGGATCATATTTGCTAAACACATTTTTTTGGGGGAAGGGAAAGGGGTGTTGAGATGGTGTATTCTTTGTGTTTACGCCTTTAAATTCACTTTATAACTCTGACTGGACCATTTTAAACCATTTCTATGTTTTCCATTCGAACCATTACGTTTTAGCTCTCGGAAAACAATTCAAAGTTTGGGCCAGTTCTGCTGAAATCTTCAGACTCAAAACATGGAGAATTAGGGCTGCAGAGTCCGATTTTAGCTGATACCAATTTCTTTTTTTTTTTTCTGATAAATTGCTCAAAATAGCAAGAAAGTTGCTGAATTGTCAACAGTGGGATGACTATTGTTAACTGTAAATGTACAAACATCCGTCAGCCAAACTGTGGGCTGACAGACCGGGCCGAGAGATCTGTGGGTGATTTTTAAACGTTTGCTGAGCCAGATAAGATCGGCTTCACATGCAAAAATCGTCCAATAAAGTGAAGGGAATCGGCACTGATAAATCGGTGCACCTCTATTGAGAATGCGTAAAAATCCCAGTCTCTGGGCATGGAAAGGTGATGGAGATGTACACCCGAACCAACTTGCAACTGTAACCGCAGGTTCTACCATCTACCACCTCAAAGGGCCTGGATACAAAAGCACTCCACACTTTTTAGATATTTTTTTTCCTAAATAAATCACAATCATAATGAAGTAGACTGAAGGGACGTTACAAAATGTGAAGAATATTGAGCGTTTGCAATATAATGGTCATACTCAGATGTTTTGGAACAGTCTTTCTCCATTTTTATAAAGGCGCATTTCAAAACTTTGCCCTTTTTATGGGTTGCTCAGCTTTCACTTTTCTTGAATTTTGTTAAAGTGTGGCTATATATGGTTTACATTAATATCACTTTGATTTTGACCACTTACTGTGAAGAGTTATTCCCAGTTTAGAGCCCTATTCCTCTAACCTGTAGTAGACCTATACTTCCAATCAAATAACCCACAGGATCATTATTTAAATTTAACATAAACATAAAACCTGTCGATATAAAACGGACCCAGCACATTCACCAGAAGGGCCTGCAGGGCTGGAAGCCTCTCCTTATTGGGTGTGAGAAAGTTTTGGAGCCCCTGGTTTTGGACCCCGCAGCCAGCAGCGCTGCAGTTGGAGCCACCGGGTGAGGAGAGAGGAGGGGTGGAGAGGGGGTGAATCTGCAAGACTCAGCTCACCACGCCTCGGCACGGTGAGTCCGTCAGCCATATTGACTGCCTCCTCTGCCGTCGTGGGAAACAGGCGAGAGGAACTGAAGCCTGCGTGCCGTCGCCGAGCCCTCCGAAGTGCTGCTCCACGTCCGGTAAACGGCGCAGAGGGGTCGGCCGGGAAGGCGAAACGCTCTATTTTTACACCGCCGTGGATATATAAAGCAGGCGCCGCCAGCCGGAGGAGGTGACAGCGCGGCACATCCTCAGAGGAGCCGCCTGGCGTTAGAGGTGAGTTTTATCGGCTTCATCTGCGCGCCGCCTCACCTTTAAGCCGCTAATATGACTGGGGATTTGTTTGCTCGTCTGAGCGTGGAGGGTTTTTTTTTTTTAACTCGGCCGGTCGGTGTAACAAGTTGTTTCGCAGCACGTAGCCGCCTGACGCACAGCCAGGCTGAGGGGCGGCGTGCTGTCCGTCTCACCGCGGTATCGAACCGGCTGTCTAACGGGAGGACGGGTGAGTCGGAGGCGGCCGATACCAGCTGGTGTCGCTTGTCTCTCCGGTGCCGTGTGTCAGTAAACGTTACGCAACAGCGTAGCCCTGGTAATAAGATGCTGGTTGTTTCTCACTGAGTGACTGGGAAGAGAGAACACGCTCGGCTTCATTCACATCAAACGAACAGGGTCACAGCACCGGTTCCGGTGGGTCTGAGCTCATGGCTGCTGTAGTTCTCTAAACGAGCCTGAACGAGTTGAGCTTTGAAATGGGAACTCTGCGGTTTGCTCTGCAGCTCCAGGGGGATTTGTGTTTGTAACTTTTGGAGAGAGACAGTTGAGTTTTGTAAGTGCGTTTGAACCGCGTCACATTAGTGGAGTAATTTGTCACACACCTTTGTCGGTCAGCTCAAAGCCCAAACTTTCAAAAGTTTCAAACTTGTGAGTCTCTCCCACACTGCGGGCCTTTTTGTTCTTATTAAGCCCAGTTGTTTGCTGCCCGTCATGGAAACCCAACCCAGAGACCAGTTAAGCTTTCGGACGTAAACCTCAGTCTTGAATACGGATCCCATAAATGTTAGCGGTCCGTCTGCGGCGCGGCGACGCTCCGCCGGCGGCGCGCAGGGAATTAGCGGCCGCTGATTGGCCGCATTCGTGCGCGTGAAGTGTTTTATTGGTCAATGTCCGCGCAGCTCAAGTCGTTCTCCCGCCGCCCCCCGCTGGGACCAAATTACAACTCATTTGAGAAAGAGGCTCGGAGCATGAAGACATGAGATAGGCGACCTTTGACAGCTGGTTTTGGATTTCTCTCTGCTGGGCTTTTTGTTTTGTGTCCTGTTGGATAATCGTGCAGGTTAAGACCGGGGAAGTAGGATTTTACCTACTTTAATGTACATTCTTATTTTGAACCCAAATCTCAAAGTGAAGATTTCCAAGGTTTTCTAAAACCCTTTTCTGTAACATTGTCCCATAATACATAATATAGGGCTGCAACTAACGATTATTGTAGTTAACCATAAGGCTTAGTTGATTGATCTGAAAATAACTTAAAAAAAAAAGAAAAAAGAAAAATACAATATTAGAAATGGATTAAAATATGCAAATAAATCAATAATTTTTTGTATTAGAAAAACATTTTATTGCCTAAAGTTGCAATAACTGCATTCTTTCAGTGAATGCTGGATCATTTGTTGTAAAGGACGCATTTGCAGCTAAAACTGTACTTTTAGCATCAACATTTAAAAAAAACTTGGTCCTTTCTGATTGCTTGACTTTGCATCAGTTCAGCGTATCGCTGATCTGTTGACTTTATTTATTTTTTTGGATTAGCCTACTAACAGCAAAAGGAGCTTGATTTATATTATTATTTTTAATCAGTACTTTGAACCGGATGAAGATAAAAGTAGATGAGTTGTGGGTATAACATATTTACCAAGGCTTTTTTTTTTTGTTGCATTTTTCTTTTTAATCTTAAATGCAAAATGTTTATTTTTTGTGCAGTTTTGGCTTAATTACTGTTCCGAGTATATTGTTCCTTCAGCAAATGGCCTTTTGTTTGAGTCTGTATGCTCCCATTAACAATTAATCGATTGACTAAATTAGTTGACAGATATGTCAATAATTGATTGATCACGATTAATCGGATTAATCGTTTCAGCCTGAACACATTCCTCCTTCTTGAAGCATTTTAAAAAGGCCTCTAGGTTTAGAAACACAATCGGTGGTAATGGACAATGACATCAATAAAAAAAAATCTATCAAACCCACATTAGCATTCTGAAACCCTAATCAGGCATAACATTATGACCACTTGTCTCATTGACCCGTCGAGGCCTAGACTCCGAGACTCCTGAAAGTGGGCCATGGTTTCCGTTCCCAGTGTGTTTGCGGCACATCTTTTAGGTTTAGTAAGTAGCGAGGCGGGGAATGGACGGATCAGACTTGCTTGTATAAGCTATAATGAGCCCGGCTGGTTCCCATCCTTTCCGACAGACCGTCGCAGGATCCGGAAGGAAATGATAGAATGAGTCTCAGATTGAGGATGAGAAGCTGACTGGTTTTAGCCTTCACACACCAGCTGCTCTGTCTGAATCTGATCTCAGAGTCGGTTTTACTCCCAAGTGTGTGAAGGTTCGTCTCTGATCTTATTGTTCTTGTGTTTCTTCATAAGTTGATCCTTCGGACAACTAAAGTGCAGTGCCTGAACACGGTGGGATAATTCTCCTCCCACGAAGCATTCCACCTCTAATGATTCATGCTATGGTTTTGAATGAGCTTCTAATTAGTTTTTGGTTGTTTCCTCTTCCTCCTTTGTAATTTTTATTTTCGTGATTTGAAATGTGTGAAGGTGACTCGGAGAGGTATTGAGTGCCATGGAAACATAAAGGATTACAGCGTGACATTTGCCCCGGTGTTTAAGTCTGGGCTCTTTGAGGTCCCGCCCGGTTTAGGCAAACAAACACTTTGCTCCATTCACACTGTAAGGAATCGGTGGGATCTTCAGTGCCACAACTAAAGATGCCGAGCGTAACAGTGAGGAAGGCATCCTGCTGCTTCAGCAGCTGTTGGATGTTGACTGCGGGCATGTGTGAATGTGCTGCCAGATGTACTTCAGAGCCTATAAATACACGAGAAACGTTCATGTTTGACAGATTTATTATTATTTTTAAGTTCTATTGATTTGGTTGTTTTGTGAGCAGGTGGCCTGGCTCCCCATTCTGTATAATCCTGATTGTTAATACCACGATTTAATGGTACTTACAGGTACATTTTGAAAGTAAGAATTTATAAGATAATCAAATTGCTTTCATTTAAAACAGAAATCAACGACTGACGTAGTCACAATAGTGTTTTGATCTTTTTATTTCCACAGAGCCGAGCAAAAGTGCTGCACAGTCGGGGCGGACATTTATCGTATCGTTTATTTATTGTGATACATTTATCGTATCGTTTATTCATTGCGATACATTTATCGTATCGTTTATTCATTGTGGTACATTTATTGTATCGTTTATTCATTACGATACATTTATCGTATCGTTTATTCATTGCGGTACATTTATTGTATCGTTTATTCATTGCGGTACATTTATTGTATCGTTTATTCATTGCGATACATTTATCGTATCGTTTATTCATTGTGATACATTTATCGTATCGTTTATTATTCATGGTGACATATTCATCGTGAGAGTTTTAATTGATCGTTGTCACAATAAATTCCAGTTCACGCTGATCGATTTTCCCCCTCAAACTGTTTGTATTGTCAATGTTGTTTTATTATTTTCTCCATTGTTGGTTCAATAAGAGTTTCGTACAATTAAATGCAGTTAATATTTGCAGTTTAGTGATACAAATCGCTAAACTGCAAACGGCAAATTATACCCACAATTTGCCGTTGTGGGTATAACAACGGCAAATTGTTATACCCACAAATTATGTCGTGGCTATAATTTGTCGTGGCAAATTATAGCCACGACACGGCTATAATTTGCCGTGTTGTGGCGTCACAGCTATTCAGTTGCCTAAAAACGAGATAATAATTCTTATCACTTTTCTTGTCACAATGCTACCACAAAATATTGATTAAAATAGCTGATAGGAGCAGATCGGGTAGGAGTTTGGCATTCAGAAATGATGATAAAAATAGTTGCATCCTTTTATGATTGGTAATAATTCATTAATGCACAATGTCTCTGTTTTGTCACCGTTATATCTCATTGTTCATCTACTGATGGAGGATCAAACCAGCCTAATTAAATCATACAAATTTGCTTGATTTATTGTTTTTCTCTTTTGAGCCAAAACCGGATGACATAAGTGTTCAGTTTGGTGCTTTGCTCTAAACTCGCCCCTTATTTGAAGGACAGCTTTGTTGAGATGCTTCAGTGTCCACTTTGTTTGTTGTTTCTGTTGTTCTGTTTGTTTATTTTAGACATTTCAAATGCCTTCCAGTTCCAGGGCTAAATGTTTGTTGAAGTTTATTGAGCGTCCAAAACTGCTCTTGCATTACCATTATACTATTTAAAAATGGTCTCAAGACAACAGTATTATTGTTTATCGCAATAATATCGGGTACAATTTATTGTCAAGAAAAAGTGTTATTGTGACGGGTCTATGTGCATCTCTGCTCATCTCAGGGATTTAAGAACTTAAATACAAAATCAACATAATATTAAATAAAACTTACAAAAAAAAGATGGAAAATTTGATTTTATTTGTTTTTAAATGCATAAAAACTTTTGGACACATTTGTCAACAAATTATGCGACACATCAAATGATCTAGGAATAATAATAAAAATCAGTTACAGTAATATGTCGCTTTATTTTAGCATCACTATGAGGCAATTTCATCCAATGGAAAACGCAAAAAGGACGCTAAACGCCTAACGCTTGGCGTTGCAAGGGAATCTGCAAACTAGTCGGTTAAAATGATTCCTCATATCCATGCTGTATTGAATGAGTACATTCATACTTTGTCATAAATGCATTAATAACCCACCATTCCCACACTACTACCGCCACATCAGCAGAAATATGAACTCTGCACAGTGCGAACGGTGGAAAAACCAGCAGGAAGCTCATTCTTGCATTAGTTTGTGTGGGTTCCTTAGAGAGCCTTGCTCTACTCCTTGTCTCGATAAAACTCTCTGCATCATCATTTCTCGATCGCATTCTTGGCATTGCAGAATATACTCTCGAGCGACGTTCATAATTTGACAATGTGAGTAACGATGTGATTAGAGTTTTGCATTAATCATATTACATGAGGACATTCAGATCGCAGTTTCTTAAAACTTGAGATGGTTCTGTGAAAGAAGAGAGGGATCGGAGGAGAGGAGAGGAGCCTGCATGAAGTGTAAAATGTTACAGTGTTCGCTTTTAGAAAACAGGATGTAAGGGTGTAGTGTGCTCAGGGCACAGAGTTTCTTTCTACATGAATGGTAACCTGGAAGTTCGATCTACTGGGAATAACCTTCTGGCTTCACTGAATGAACAAACACACACACACACACACACCCCCCCACACACACACACACACACCCACACACACACACACACACACACACACCCTGAGGGCTTGTATAGCCAGGTTTGTAAGAAGGTTCACTAACACGAGGACCAAGTCTGCTCTCTCTAACTTTTGTCATTAGTGACCTAATGTGTGTGGTTGTCGATGGATGTTTATATATATTTTTTTCTGCAAATTGGACTAATTCTGATAGTTATCCTAAAGATGCATAAAAGCAAAATATTATAGCTAATCTTGTAATTTCTTTATTTCATTTTCTAATTTTTTTTTTCTACTCTGTCTTGGCTCACCAAATCTTCACTGTGTCTTGGTTTGCATTACAATAAGAATGAATTATTTCACCTTTCTGTTCCCTCCTGGCTGCAGGTATATGGGTCAAGTAAAGCTTTGAATACTTATAGCCTCCCCCACATAGTCTCTTTCGTTTGGGTAATCCAGTCATTCCTCTTCCTTTCTTTCTCTCCTTGGTAACTGATGAGATGAAATAAGTAGGAAAAGGAGCATTTTGGTTATGCACTCGTTATAGCTCTCACACCGGCCGTTTTCAAAAAGTATACTTTAGATTTAAGCCATTTCTTAAAGGACTTGGGGAAATCGTTCACTGCCTCGACATACAGTTGCTTTGTGTAGCTAAATGGAGATGGTCAAAATGTTTGGTGCATTTTTATTTCCAGATATGAGTCAGATTGTGCAGCTTTTAGGACTTAATAAAACATATAATTTGAATGAGACAAAATTGTAAACTTGTTCAGATTACCTGCTTTACGGTACAAGGTAGAGACACATTTGGAGGCTGAAAAAAACCCCTCCATTTATTTCAAATGATCTCATTTGGAAGCCATATCTTTACAATGCATATTCATCGTGTGTATTCCCTAGGGCGTGCATGCCTTTCCTCGCCTTTCCACAAGGAAACTTCATTTCTAAAGGCATCATGTTCAAGGACAGACAAAGACTGAAAGTTTCAAACGGCAACAATGTTATCTGCAGAGATCAGCAGAGTGTCAAGTTGCTCTTGGCCTGAATGACTTCAGGAAGACATGTATTTGCAATACCTTTGTGACTATTGATAAAATTTAGTTCTGTTTTTTTTTTTTAAAAACTATTTTTTTTTTAAAAGTTTTGAATAATGTCTCCAATTCCATTAGCTCCAGTGGCTCAGATGCCAGAAGTATGGTTGAAGTCCATTCAGCTTGCAAAATATGCCACGACAATGCAACGTGTAAATGCATTACACTTGAAATATTAAAGCCTACCAGATATTGGACCAGGCAAACCCTTGTGGAGTTGCACACACAGCTTTAAATATACCCCCTGACTATTTGTGGTTCAGGTTTTGCAGATTTTTTTTTTCTTTTGGGAAATCCACCCATTCAAAGATTTTTTTTCCCCTGTAGAACGTAATTACAATGTTCAAAAGAAAATGGAGCATGGGAAGCTAAAATGCCCGGACACAATACTGCTGAGTGTTCTCGTCTGGCATTTACCCTGCAGCCAATCCAGGAGCGCCATTGGTCTTCCTTGGCACTGATTGGCTGACGGATGTTAGCTTTTACAATAGCACTAAGATGGTTTCCTCTCTGCTTACTAAGGAATATTTGATGTTTGAACTACTACAAAAGGCAGCTATAAGTGTCTGAGAGGGGATCTCAAGTCTTTGTGAATTTCAGCTATTGACGGACGACTGTGTTGTGATTACAGTTGATAGTGTGACACATTAGGCAGCTATTGACTCCTTTGCCAGTTTGATGAAACATCCTCAAAATTGATACAACTCGAAGGTTCAATTTCCTACCTGAACGAAATGACCAAAACTTAAAAAACAAAAATGGTGACGGAATCAGACGACCGGCATCCACTGAAGCCTTGCTCTTTCTGCATCCGCCTGACATTCTGTCATAGAAAACATACTTTCTAATAGCTTCTTGGACATCCCTGCTTCCTCTGACTTCATTTTAAACATCTCTCTGATTCTAAACACGAGCATCCGTCAAAGCTCTTTGATACCATCATGAGTGACTTCCTCTCTGAAGAGTGTTGTCAGCGTAACGTGGAAGCCCTCGTGTATGCAACCAGAAAATCATCCATGAATTCTTGGTGAATCTATTGCAAGCGCATTTATGCCAAATTCATCAAAATGTTTATTTCTTTCAGCTTCTGACCAGAAGAATGTTCTAGTCCTGGTTGAAGCCTCCCAAAACGATGAAAAGATGGCACTAATGAAAGCACCTCAATGGTAGCGATAAATAGTAGTTGGTTGATCAGTGGAAGGAAGAAACAATGTACAAAAGCCCAACACCTTACAGCTGTGCTCCAAAGCTCATTATTTCCACTTACTTACACTGCAGATTGTCCATTAGCTCATGACAGAATAGTTGAGAACACACGGTAGTTTAGGTGAACAAGTTCTACTGTATGCACTGCAAAATCAGATACAGACGGCTCATTTATTTAAATATTCTTTCTTCTTTTTGCTAAAATGATTAGATCAGACTGTGGTGTGGAACATCTGGAATATTCTTCCGCAGCATCATAGGAACTTCGACTTTCTCTGCAGTCAGTTTGACTGCTGCTTAATTAGTTTAGCTTGTGGCGTTGTAAATGACTGAGACCAGGCCAAACCCAGTCCGCTAGGGCCTGGGGGGCTAAGATGTCCGTTTGGCAGAAGTTATCAAACATAATGTACAGAGCTTATTCACCAAGGTTTATGATGATAAAAGTTTGTTAGCTTAAAGAATATTTAGTGCTTTTCAAATATGTGCAAAACCTGGAGCAGAATCAGGAAAACATTCAGGACAGTTGAGGAAAATGCAAAGCCTGTGACCCACATTGAAAGCAGTGGATTTTCTGATGAGATTAGCATCCAGTTAAAGGTTTATTTGATAGGCAGGTATGGTATAAATTTTGAAAATGAAAATATTTTTGTCCCCAAATGTATAAAAGCAATAACATCCATGCTCCACCTAAATGGGCGTGAAACAATTAATCGCTATGAATTGGTTATTGGAACAACCGCCAACTAATTTAGTAATTGATTAATCGTTAATTGGAATACATACTGAGAGCAGCAACTAAGCCAAAACTGTACAAAAATGTTTACATTTTGCATTTAAGATTAAATAAAATAATGAAAATATGTTCTACCCAGAACTCAAGTGGTGGCTTTTTCACAGAGTTCAAATTACTGAAAAAAAATAAAATAAAACAAAATAAAGACTCTCCTGTTTAAAACCTTTTTGCTAACCAATAGTCTAGCAGAGTTGATATTAGAAGTATTTTTTTCGCTACAGAGCCACCCTTTGCTACAAACGTTCAAGCCAAAGGAATGCTAAGCTAATGCTAATATTTTCTAATTTAAAAAGGACATTTTGTCTTTTTATGTAATTCTAACATTGTGTAAAAAGGTTTAAATGGGAAGAATTTGCTAATCTTTTTTTTTTGTCCGATTAATCGATGGCTAACATAAATTAGTAGCGGACCTACACCTAAAGTTTACTTGAGAAGTGGGAAAACAAAACTTTTTAAAGTTTTATCGAGTTTATAAATGATTAAAATCAAATATTCCCACTACTGAGTATCTGCTGCCTTCAGAAGACGTCTAGTCAGTAAATGGAGTCCATCTGTGTCTAAATGAATACCAATAACAATCCCAGCTGTGCTGCGAAGGCCTTAGGGGGTTTCTCAAGGAACATTAAAGAACAAACAGCATCATCAGCCAAAACACTCGTGGGAAATGGGAAGATCTGCAGAGATTGAAAGCTCAGGTGGGAGAATCAGGACAGCTGAACACGCTACAAATCCAGTGTGGAAATAGCTTAGTACAGGAAGAGCACCTGTTGCAGACTGCAACAGACTTGAGACCCTCCAGCTGGACGGCAACTCAAAACATACATTCAAATCTTCAACGGAAAGAAGATTTAGATCAAAGTGAATTCATGTTGGAATAACCCAAAGTTCAGAGCACAGTCCAATAGGGACTTTGTGGCAGGATGAGAAAATGTATTTTGTCCTGATGTGCCAATTTGAGGGATTTTTGCAAAGATCAGACTCTTATGTGTAGAAAACCTTCACAATTGTGTTGGATTATTGCATAAAATTAAGCTTGTCGCAATTATCAACAAATCCGTCGCATGATAAATTAAAGTGAGCTCATATTTTTTGAAGGGCAATTTTCTTCACAGAGATTTCATGATCCATTTTATTTATTTATGGTTTTGGTTGCAAGTGTTTTTTAAAAAAAAATTATTATTATTATTTCCGTTTATTGTTTTTGGTTGTTGTTTTATTTTGGTTATTCCAGCCTAGTTGTCTTCCAACTCCAGTATGGAGTTTTCTTTCCAAATTTAAAGTTTGTTTGTCTTGAGAGAGCAAACTTGCATTATTACGCCATTATCAAGATGCAAATTGCAAATGGTCTCAAAACAACAACAATATTATAATTTATTGCAAAATAATTGTTGGGACAATTTATTGTTACAGGCCTGGTTGCATTGCTACAAAAGTGTGAAAGGGTTGAAGGAGGATGACGGCTTTTTCACAGGGTGGTATTTGTTTGACATTGTTGCAGAATTTCCTGCCGCCTCTGATGTCAAACTGTTCAAGCTCGTCTCCATGCTGTATCCTGCGACTGTCCTCGAAGCTTTCCACTGAGCCTGGTTTAATTCTCCGTGCTGACACTTGAGAGACGTCTATTTCTGGCCCAGCACATCGCAGAGATCTGGCACCTTTGGGACACTTACCAACTCATCTCTTTATTTTACATTCCCACCATCTTGAGTGTCTCGAAGGTCGAGATAAAACTGCACTCGAAGGGAAAATCGGAGCAGAGAAGCAGAAGTTTGTGTTTTTCTTTCTCCCCATGTTGCTGTTTCAGTTTCTTCCTCTGTGCTTTCTGTTGCCACAGCTGAGGATTTCTCTCAGCTGCCACTTGGCCTCTTTTCTCCGTTTTTTTCCCCGTTGGCCATTATCACGACTTTTTAATGGCCGTGTGTCTCCGTGGCGTTCTCTGTTTGGACGATTTCTGCAGCAGCCAGCGTAGTGGAGCTAGAGCAGCAGCTGTGTGTTACATGGAGATGCTGCGAAATCTGCAGACATACCAAAAAAAATTACAGGTTTTGAACATCCGGGGAAATCTGACCAGTTTTTGATTGGAAAAATTTCAATAAAGCAAGTAAAAGTTCAGGTATATATATATTTTTTAAAAGTTTGCTAAATGTTTAATTTCAAACAGTTACACATGATCTTATAAGATCATCAAACACACATTCACCATTCTTAATCCATAGGCTTTAATATGATATTGTCCCACACTTTGCAGCTCAAACTACTTTAGGTTTCCACAAAGTTTTTAAGGTGTTTATTTGAATGTTTGGCCATTTGGTCAAAAACGATGTTTCATTTCTATTTTTCTTTTATTATGCTTCTAAATGACTAGTATAATGTGAAACAAGGCTAAATGTTATTAATGCACACGACACTTGTAGTAAAGAAACGACTTCTTTTGTGATTTCCATGCGTTTGGAGTCATTGGAAAGCTTCGAATCTAGACTTTCAGAATCTGAATGACTCAAAACAAGTTGCCGTGTTCATGGTTTTGTTGTAGCCAGTCGTATTTACAGAACGCCAGCAGCCTTCTTAAACGACATATTATCATCTCAGGTTGCAAGACGTGTTATTGAGGAGAAATTTCATGTTTGGTGGTCCGTGAGCGTGTAAGTGGTGCTCAGTCAATTGATGCTGCGTTTCATGAAGCTCCGTCCGGTTCGGTTGATGTAAAGCCATGGAAACCCATTCCGTTACGCTCCGTACACGCTGTCCTCTCTACTCTGCTCACCTCAGCATCTGCTGACTCTGCTCTGGGATTTTGCGTGGCCTACCTCTTCACAACTGAGCTGCTGCTGTTCCCACTGGCTTCCTCTAATACCTCCAGCCGTTCTTTGTTAGGCGATTCAATGTATCACTGAGTCATTGCTGGAGGAATTATATCTGCTGGTCCAGCAGGCTTTTAGTAGACAAGGGGGAAAAAACCCTAAAAAAAGGCCTAATCAGAAGAAATGTAAATTCATTAATTCATTAGATTGTTTCTAAACATCTTTGGGTTTTTATTTGTGTTTTAGGCGGCGGTGCCCAGAGTGCGGCAGGAAGACGGAGGACGACTTCTTTCAGTTTTATCAGCAACGGGGAGCGGGAGGAGAGAGAAAGATGCCCAAACCGGTTAGTACCCGATGTGCTGGTGCTACAGTGCGGATTAATTGGTGTTTCACAGTCTGTCCTGTTCTCTGCTGACATGCAAAGTGCTGGTTGTGGTGCATGTTTTGCCCCCCTCCACACTTTGTGCTATATTAAGTCTTCTCAGGGAGGACGTTGTTCATCTTCGATTCCTACTAATTACAGGGAGGTTGTTCTGCCACGCACTGTAAAAACACAAAATCACAACACTAACTTAAGACACTTCGTAGCAAGATATGAGAGTTAGTTTTAAGACACTAATTCCTCCAATATTGATGAAAAATTCTTAGTTCCACTGGAAGATTTTTTCATTTGTAGCAATAAGTTTTTCCTATGTTACCAGTGAAATAATCTGCCAGTGGAACTAGTATTTTTCACCAATAGTAAGTAATTATTACTTAATTCAAGGTCCTATATCTTGCTGAGAAGTTACTCTTTACTTTTGTCTTATTTCTAGTGTACTAAGACATCTGCACTAGAAACTAGACCAAAAGATAATTTTTTTTGCAGTGTGATCGTAGTCTTTAGTTTTTGACATCATCTGTGGTTCAGAGATGTTCCAGAGCTGATATGAGCGAGGGGAGGAAACTGTATTGATATTTGGGATGTTCTACAGAAGAAATCTACCATCTGTGGATTCCTGATTGCTTTCTACGTTGTGAAAAGAAAGCAAAGAGGAACTATCGGTACATGCAAGCTTTGCATTTCCACTATTCAACAAAAAATAAAAGCCTTGCAGGGGTGAAATTTATTGAAATGCACATTTTTAGACCCGCTTTTACGAACTGTGTGTCAAAGATGCTCTCTTGTTTATCCCTGATCCCACATGAAGCTGTGGGGTAATTGAGACTTCTAGTTTATCTCCGGAGCGCAGCGAGAGTTAGGAGATTGGTGCCATTCATAACAACCATGCAGTTTTTAGTTTCATGCTGGTCTGAGCCTTTCCAGCAGTCGGACACAAAATGTAACATGACAGCACATCGTTTTGGGAAAACACACAGATTCACTAAGAAGTACGACAGTCAGACACTTTGTTTCTAGAGATATTCACAAAGAGGCTTTCTCAGCTCTATTTTTACAGTGAGGGACACAGAAAGCTTTCATGTTGCTGCGACAGAGTTAGATCAGCAGGAAGCTAAAGTAGGCGATACGGACTTAAAGGTTGTATCACAATGTTTTGCAATATTATTGTGATGACAATAAAAGTGAGATGTTTGTTGTTCCAGCAATTACAGCCCAAATTCTGCTCTTGTAAAACATTGTCATGCGCTTTTTTAAAAACTTTTTTTACGGAAATTGGTCACAAAAAGTGTGCACAGGACCTGCAAACTTATTATTTGTTGATGCTTGCTCTCATTGAACAAGCATTTGAGAAAACTGTAAAACTAACAATTCTGTTTCCCGACAATATGGACAATTTTACGGGGCTTAAACATCAATAATTGGAATTTGAGACAACGATAAATTAAAACTCTTGTTGCGATAAATGTGTCACGACAGACGACACAATAAATGCCCATCCCTAAACTGAAGAGATATTAAAACCCAAGCACTGAATGTTGCTGTATTTCTCCCAAGTACAAATTAATCAGTTGGCATTTTTATGCCTTTCATGCGAGACTCATTTCAAAGATGAATGTATTTTCCATTCTCCTTTCTCTCCTGCAGAACACCCTTTCTAACAGAAGATATCGACTAGACATCAGTGAAAACTGTGATTGTTGTATACGGCTTGTTCTGACTTTTTATTTATCGTCTCGCTGCACGCTGGCTCCTCATGTAGTTACAGAGTCTGTGAGTGATTGTTAGGTGAGTGGTTCATTAATCTTGGTAATGGGGAATTTGGCCAGGGACAGTTTCTGCACAGAGTCCAGTGATATGTGATCAAGATGAAACAAAGCAGCAGGGAATCAAAGGTGAAGCATTAATTAAAATCAATAAATTAGTCATTCAAAATAGGATTTTTGCTACTTTTAATGCTTATTTTAAAATGTAACGTTAACTGGAGTTTCTCTGGGATGTTCTTAGGCCTGGTTTTCAGCGAAACCGTAACATTTTTTTGTTGCCGCTCGTTTCCACGTCTCCACTAATCGGAGACTCACCAGGTGTGAGTGAAACTTTGCTGTGAAGTTCTCCGCAGGCGGGGAAAAAGCATGTGCAGCACATGTACAGCGTGAGGTGGAGGCTAAGGGTTAAAGCGCATCTACGTTTTGACGACATGCCGAATCGCAGCGCCACACAGTGGCCTGGCATGACAACTACAGCTGATTTATTGTTCACCAGTCAACAGCAACACCTTAATATTCTGCTCCACGTGTATAAAACTAGTTTTTAAAGATGAGTGACCAAAGGCACACCGTCAAAGTCTCCAACAATCTCATGTCGTGTCTCTGTTGAAAATGTTTTGATGCAGAACCGACTTGCCAAACAGCCAGACTAATATTAGCATGTTAGCTCTGCTGGACTTAATGACTTAATGGCTCACGCAATATTTCAAGCTACTCTAGTCTAAATTTCCCTTTGAAGCAAGGTTTGTTGCAGTTTATTTTTTACATGTTTTACCAAACTAGTCAGCCTTATTGTTTCAGGTCCTTATTATTTATTTTACATTGGCCGTTTTACTCCTAATTGAACCGACTGAACAAATTGAAGTTGTTTTTTACATGTTTGACCAGGCTTATGATGCTACTGGTGTCTTTAAGTGTCCTGATAACTGCAGAGTTATCAGGACTTTTATGTCTGTGTTTAAAAAAAGAAACAGTCAATTCATATTAAACCTCAAATATCAGTATTTAAAGTGAGAAATGTGGGTCGGTACATCCTCACCACTCGGTAAACCCTTGTATTTAATTAATAGTGTGAAATAAATTTAATTTGAACAAAAATGTAAGAGCTGTGCTTCAGAACGTGCTGTGTGAACGTAACCCAAGCGATACCGGTGTGTCTGTTATTTTGCACCGTGATGGATTTCATGGGAGGCGATCGCCTGCTTTCTCTTCCAATAATTGTTTCGAGGCGATCCTGGAAACGACAGCGGGACTGAAGAGGTTTAAAGGCGACGAGAGCGAAAGAGAAAGTTGAAATGTAGAGCTCAAGCTTAGATCATCTAAACGTAGAAAATAAAAGTACACAAAGGGTAAAAGAGGATTTGGGAAGGACTGAGTGACAAGCACTTTGTCTGTAGCCAGTCCAGAAAAACGATACCCCTGCTGCCCTCGGGGGGGAAACCCCACTCCAGTTACATTAAGCCGCCCTTTGACATTAAACTTTACAGCGGGAAAGTAAACTCATCAGCTGCTTTTACTGTTTCATTAATGAATCTTGTTTGTTTTTTTTAAACGTCTCTGCTCTGGGAGCTTGCATTGTAATCAAGAACCAACTTTTCTCCATGAACTTATAGAGGAAGAACAGCAAATAAAAGCTGCAGCAATTGTTTTTTTTGTTTTTTTTTACTTTATTGAGTTCTATAAAAACCTTCTGCCTGCCACATAAAACCACTAAAAAAAGAAAGTACTCTCGGGCAAGCCTTTAAAATTGGATTTGCTCTGCACCGTCACCTGCCCTGGAGCTGTGTTTTAATGGTGCTCTTGTGTGCTGCGCTCGCCTCTTTCATGAGTGGGGGGTTGTACAAACCCGGTTTTATGTAAGTAACCAGGAAAGGCTTGTTTTTTTACAAAGAAGCGATGATTAAATTGAATGAAGAGGATTCGGCTTAAACCTCGCATCACATTGTTGCACTGCGCTGCTGGTGGTGGCTAAAAATAAACCGACCAGGCTGATGTGAGAGTAGAAGACTGACCAGTTTTTAGAAAAAAACACCCATTTATTTCAGGACACCTGATTAAGCCCCTTGAGTCTTTTAAGCTGAATTTTTTTTTGTTTTCAACGTTTATGTTATAAACGGCAGAAAACAGCAAATTTTACAAAGTATTTTTTGTCTGGATTCTAGCGCAAACATCTTGGCACATTTGAAATATGAGAAAACTAACTTACAAATAAATTTTCAGCAAGATATAAACTTGTTTTAAATCAATAATTCCTTCATTTTGATCAAAAAAGTACTTGCTCCACTGCCAAAGTTTGTGACTTGTACATTGGGGGAAAAAATTGATAGAAGTTCAATAATTTTAATAGTTTTAAGTCACTCATCCCTTAATACTGATTTTAAAGTCTTACTTCCATTGGCATTCCCTTGTATCGACATTTTCCCCATACTTTGCGCCTCTTAAATTATGTTTAATTCAAACCTAGAATTAAAAGCAACCATTTGCATTGTTGTTGCTCTTCTGAGCAGCTGATTTTGTCTTTCCAGAGCTGATTTTCTGTATTAAAAATGACTTTAGACCAGATGATAAATTCATCTGGGTCCTGCAGCAGATCGACCATTCCGGTGTTTGCATGGTTTAAGTGTCTGCATGTTTTTTTATTTATTTATTGTGCGTCAGTAAGCCTGGCTAGCAGTTGAATAAAGATCTATGTTGTGGTTGTGTGTTTATGCTAGTAGCATTTATTTGACATCTTGAGTGCCTTAATTTGTGTGCGTTTTGTCCAGCTTTTCTTTTGGTTGCTTTACAAGACCTTTTAACGGAGGGTGTGAGAGGTGATGGGACTTTGTGCATTATTGATTTTATTGCTGCGTTATGCACATGCTGCCTCTGCTAGCGATGCTGTCCCTGAGAGCCAGGGCTTTGTGGAAGTGAGAGTTGGAGGGGGGGAGGTTTGCAGCACTGGGGCTTTGCTGGAGGGTTTAAATATTTCAGAGGCCCATTTTCATCAATATAATAGGAATTATCCAAGTCACAAAATCCAGGGAGGGTGTGAAATTCACTGGGAAGCTTACCCGCTCTTCTATATATCACTACACTCTCTGGTGAAATGTTTTGTAGCAGCCCAATAAATTCCTCTAAAGGAGCGCAGAACCTCAGCCTTCAGATTATTTAGCTAGTTCTGTTGCGCTGCTTCACTCCGCCTGATTCCAGACGGCACGACGGAGTCTTTGTAGAGTTTTGTGCCAACTTGAGGAGCAGAAAATGACCTGCGTTTTGAATTTTAACTGGAAAAATTCTTCAAAAATTCATTTTTTTTTTTTTTTAGCCTCAACTACATTTGAGGATGTTGACAACATTAATAAATTAACAAATATTTGAGTTGTAGCCGTAATGCAATTTGACTTCTTCAGTGTTGCCTTAAATTGTAATACTGTTGTAAATGGAGACGAGCTTCAGTATCAACGACATGACATGCAGTCAACAATTGAGAAAACCGTTACAGACGTCACATTTTGACGAATGCCGTATCAAACCCATTAACGCACGTCAAATATGTTGATCAATTTTCCATTTATTATGGTTCAAAAGCAACCAGTTTGGGTTTTAGCTTTGATTTAAAGGAGCTCAGTGTTTCAACTGTTTTACAGTTTTCTGGAAGTTTGTTCCAGATTTGTGGTGCATAGAAGCTGAATGCTGCTTCTCTATGTTTGGTTCTGAGGATGTAGAGCAGAACCAGAACCAGAAGACCTGAAATGTCTGGAACGTTGATAAAACGACAAGTTTCTAATGTATTTTGGCTTCAAGCTGTTTAGTGATTTATAAACTTACAATATTCTAAAGTTTATTCTCTGAGCTACAGGGAAACAAAAAATATATTCTGACGTCGCAAAATGTGCCGACAAACGGGTGTTGACAAAGCTTTTTTTTCCTTTCTTTTTACTGCCTGCTAGTCATAAAGACAACACAGTGTATACATATAAACACAAACAATATCATCCATGCTCTCTCTTTCTCATGTCAATTACATTCAGTTTTATTGCTATGGCAACTCGGTGGTTAAAAAAACCCCATCCAATTGCGGTTTTGTTGAATGTCTGAGTTCGTCTGTTGATGTAAAGCTGGATGTTGCTGATTTCTTTCTTCTTTTTTAAAAAATTCCTTTTTATTTTTTACAAAACTTCCAACACACTCTGACGTTTTGCATTTGTGTCGGGTAACATCTGTCCAACAGATGTTATACATTACATTTGTGTAATGTATAATACATTTGGGATACTTCCAGATGCTCTTGGCACTTAAAGTATTAAAGTAGCACTAATCGATGCCCTTTATCGGCAGCAGTTATATGTTTAGATATAATAGTTTACAGCTTGTGATACATATTCAAATGCTTTTTGAATAGAAGTTTAATTGGAGGATAAATGTAGTCAAAAAGTGTCTGATTTTAATTCAGTGTTCAAAACAAAATATATGTAAGATAACAGGGAGAGGAAGAGGATTAAATGCACTCTAGTTGCACAGTTCTTGGAGAAAAGAAATGCCAGCATCGATTATGTTCTCAGCACTTTTGATTTCTGCATAAAATGTATTTTCTGCCCGTCCAGATCCGCCCACACAGCAGAGCCGTTTGCAAATTCTTTAAAATTCATCAACTCCAGGAACGACCGATGGACCTGGCATGACGACGGATCAGTCTCACCTCAAACATTTGTGATACTTCCTGAATTGTTTAACATACAAACTATTGTTTATGCTTAAAGCCTCCTTCAACGCATCAAATAATATAAAACCAGGAGTTAATTAGAAAGTGGGAGTGGAAAGGTTGGTTGGTGAAATACGAGGGTGGAAGAGTAAGTAAAAAGCAAACATCGTTGTGGAAGTGAAAATGAAAAGCCGCTAACAGACGAGGTCAAAACGACGACATGACCTGGTGTGGCCTTAAATCCTGCATAAAGCAGCTCAGCAGCTTTTAATTACGTCTTCTCTCATTCAGTCTCAAACACAGTCAACAGGTGGGCCGCAGCGCGTGGGCGGCCTCTGCCTGTACACACTAGCCTGGTATTTAGCTGTCACTACTTGTACATAACGCAGAGTTACTCAAGGATGCTGGCAAACAAAGACGGCTACAAACGCACGGCCTGCATTGTTCGGTGGCGTTAACCAGCCACAATCTTAAACTGAAGGCGGGAACAAAAGGCCTCCCCGCTGGGTCGCTTGGCGCTGGCGGGTTCTGAAGGACGGAAAAATTGCTCTCTATCAAACCCCCTATCCCCCAAACGAGACCTCCAGCTGCTGCCTCGGATGTACAATCTATGGCTGAATGGAAGCTCGGTCAGAGCGATTTTTGTTTCCTCACTGCAGATTCACATGTTGAATTAACTGGAAGTATCACAAGTCATCTATAGGCCTGGAAGACGAGAGAGAAACAGACCTTCAGTATTGTTTGCGCTTTTCTTTGATCAGATGCGCATCTAAAAGATTACCATCTCTTAAGATGTTCATCAAAGTAAGAGGCATTTGAGCCAGAGACTCGTACAATTACACACCACGTTCTGAAACATTTTTCTGTAAACTCAGAAAGTTTTGTCGTTTTGTTCTTGGAACGCTTATCCCACAGCCACAAAATTTAGAATAATACGCAAACATTCGTATCGGAGTCGCTCATTTACCTCAATTTTGCATTGGAGTACGTTAATAAGAAAACGCTAAATATGGTTTCATCAACATGCAACACTTTCTGACTGTGACTAAGGTTTTCTATTCTTAACAAAGTCAGCTACAAAAATTGGGACTTGTTTGGGTTCAGGGGACGTCCAATGTGTTCTTTTCCTCGACTTTTGGTCCCTAAAAAAAATATATGGTCACATGTACTGTTATACACACGAGTCACAGTATCTTGAAATACACTTTTACAATACGTCTCTGTGCTATAAGTGATACCAGAGGTGCACCTGCCAGATGTGCCTGACTTAACGGATTCTGAAGAACTTTAATTTGCATCCTTTCACCTATTATTATCATTTCTAGAGACCTCCTTTGAAACATATATGCCTGCCTTTTTTAATTGTTCAAATTATAGTTTAAGTAATAATCCAACCCAATTAATTAACTCTAATTTGAGGCCCGAGCCCCAAGTAAACCAGTACCGGGTTTCCCTCAGTGTATTATAAGCCTGGCGGGCCACCAGGCTTTACTTCTGCCCCCCATCAGGCTAAGTATTACTTATTTTTTTAAGTCCTTTTAAAATGTTTGCATTTTTTAAGACTTTATATGGTTGGTGTTCAGGTATTAATCTTCCAGTAACGCATACCTATCAAGTGATATTATAAAATTTTCTGTCGACTTTAAACATTTTTAACTCAAAAACAGGACGGGCTGCTGGTTGAATTTCTGCCCTGACAACCAACCACTGGGCTTAGCAAGTCTTCTGGGGGAAACCTTGTAGTAAATACTTTAATTATTTTAAACTGCTGCAAGTTTAAAATGCTTTCAGATGTCTAATTTTGCTCCCTGCTGGCCCAGTAGAGTAACTTCTGTTATTAGCTTTTGTTTTATCATTTTGTTTGTCTTGTTTGTTGCATCTTCACTGAGAGTTGAGTGCAAATCTCCTGGGAAGTGGGATTGATTATATGTTAGACCACCTGTTAAAGTCTATCATATTGGGACATCCCTAATCAATAATGATATCTCCTATGGGCCCAAACAATCAGCCTGCTTGGTTTGGATGCTAACGGCAGCGTGCTAACGGTAGCAATCAGAAAACCACATGGCCCAGTCACTGCAGTCAGTGGTTTCTCCTCGTGTTTTCTTGGATTTTCCATCTGTTTAGCATCCCAGCACTTGTGACGTTTAGTAGTAACAGCTTATTCACCACATTTCTGTTCTGACCTGAATGGAGTGAAAGTGCTCTTGGTTCCCGAATGACTCAGTGGTGCTGATTATTTGCATATGAGCGGAGCTCTCTGGCTCTCGTTGGATCTCTGTAGTAGATCCTTAATGGCGAAACGCGTATACGTGTTCACAATTTACTGTCTTGCGTTATAAACAATCTCTGTGGATAGAAATTAGTTTCACATGTGCAACAGCTGTCCTTAACCAGTTTTGAGTTTGTTTTTCTTTAAGCGTCTCCTCCTACTTTTATAGCTTGAAAAATATTTCAATGTTTGCATCACTGGCCTTTGCTTCATTCATACAAGTAGCCAAAATAAAAGAAGTTAAAACAATGGTTTTGGCCGATATCACAGGATTTAGTTTATTATGTGAGCAACAGAACATGTGTATCTCTGTGACACATGAAGGTTTTATCAGTAGCAGTGACATTCTGGATTGCAGTCTGCGCGAAGGCTGAAACTACCGACTTTATCTGTTAACGTATTCGGTTATCAGGGAGAAGACTTTGCTCTGCTTCCTTATCTGTCTCACAAACTCGCTCACGTACTTGCATGCCAAGACATGCAAGTACGTGAGCGTTCTGGACCATAAATTGGTCCAGAACAAAACGACAAATTAGTCGTTTGTCAACTAATTGTGACAAACGACAATATTGTTGTTTTGAGAGCATTTTCAATTAACGTAGTAGTAATAATGGGAAGAACACATCCTCAAAGATTCATGACTTTCAATTCTAATGAACATTTAAACACAGGAGCCGAAAACGACAAATAAAATGAATTATGAACAAAATAATCTTTAAAAAAAAGGGTCTAGTTAAAACCAAAGCACCAGACTGAAGACTTTTATCATTCAGTTTTTGGTAGAAAGAGAAAAACGTTAAATCAAGCAAATTAAAATTACATTTTTTTAAATTTATCATGTGATTATTTGACAGGCCTTTTGTCATTTTTTGTGACTAGAGCATAAAGGAAAAAGCTTCCCTCTTTCGTCTGCCGTTCTGTTGTTTACTGTTGACCCCGTCGTGACCTTTTAAACTCGTATTGTTCAGCCTGAGCAGTCAGTCCTCTGCAGAGTGTTAAAATCCCTCTCTACGAAGCCACAAGGCTTTTTAGAAAATTACGCTAAAATCAGGCCCAAGGACGTTGCTATGGAAACGTTATCAGTCAGGCTTCAGAAGCTCGCCGTGTGGCTCTGCGCGCGCGCAACATTGAAACCCTATGTGTGTTGTACTTGCACTGTAAAGCAACTATATCACTATGCTGCAGTACAGAGACACTGGCAGCTGCCTCCTTGTGACACACACACACACCCACACGCACACACACACGCACACACACACACTGCTGCTGCTGCCACCACCATATGCTTGCGTTCCCATACTTTCCTGACAGCTGCTGCACAAACACATCCTCGTACTCGTCTAGGACTGAGTAGCTGCACACACACACCTTCATCTCCTCGAGAAATCATCTGATGTCCCTCCTTTTGTTTGGTGAAAGCAGGAAGTGACGCAGTGTGTGTGCTCTCTGCAACAATTTCTGCTGCTTTGTTGGTGCGCACGTCGTATCTTTGTCAGGTCACTGCACGGACCGCGCTCCTTGTGCCTTTTATGGCTGCCGCTTGCCTGAGATTGATGCGCCTAGTTCACCACAGCCATTATCTGTCTCCGTCCGTCTCCCTCAACAGCAGAGCGCACATAAACCCCGTCCTGCTGTCTCGGTGGGGGAGTAAATAATACCAAGCCTCTAAGCTCAGGCCAAAAATAATCCTGAAACAAAACCCAAAACTTTATCTCAACCCTAAAACCTAACCTTCTTTCGACACGCTGTGGTTTTTGTCCTTGGAAGTATTTGAATCTTCTTGTTTTTAAGCTGTTTGTGTTAAATCAAGACCACACTTCCTCAGCAGTTTTATACCCACGGCTGCTGGATTCGTCTCTGCTGCCTTGCTCAGCTCCCCTGCGTCTCTCCGGGTCTTCTGCACTGTGCCAGGGTTACTTGAGGACGGTGCTGATCGGCCTTGTTGCAGAGGTGGGCTCGCGTACTGCAGCGCAGAAAAACATGGAACAATCCAGCGTAATATGCAACGCCTCCTGAGGGAAGCTCAGATGAACACGTCAAGCGTGTGACTGTATATAAATTACAGAGTTCAGTTCGACAGAGTAATCCCACAATAGAGTTGTAATACTTTTCATAACTCTGCTTTTAACTGTCTGTGTCAGCAGATGCTGATTTGTGGCTCTTCCCACCTGACCAAGCCTCTGCCTGTGAACATTTTCTGTTGTTGCAGCTGTACTCCACCTCACTGTTGCCAGTGTCAACAAAACCCTACTTCATAAATAATTCAGTATGAGACATCTTTTTGGTAAAGACTGGCTGAAATAGACAGAAATTCAAAACTGAAACCTCACCTGCTATAAAAATCCTGCTGCTGTTTATTTTATACACGCTAAGCTATTAAATGATGGCCATGGCCACAAAGTTAAGAGATTTCCTTTACTGTCTTAACGTGTAGAAAAATAACTAATAGTCTAAGGCCTTGTGCACACGTAGCTGGTTCTCTATAAAAGCAAATGTCTCCCCCTCATTAAAAATTATATATCAAACACATAGAAATGAAAAGAAGTTGTTCTTTACTACCATGTAAATTAACATTTAGGGCTATTTGTGATTTAGAAGCACAATTAAAGAAAAATAAACTTGAGTTGCTTTAACAGAAACAAACAAATAAACAAACAAACAAAAAGATCCCTTTTCTGCACCATTAAGTATAAAAATAATTCAACTAATTCCTATCAATTGTATTTATTTAATTCAGTATTACTTTGATTAAATAAAAATAGCTGTGGACTTGAAATCATTCATTACCAATCAAAGTCGTAAAAACCATAAAAATTCAGAGTCACTGAGCCGTTCAAAGGAATCCAATCGCTAGTGATCATCCTATATGATCATAGGAAGCTAAGCTACAACTTAGCATGCTAAGCTACAACTTAGCATGCTAAGCTACAACTTAGCATGCTAAGCTACAACTTAGCTTCCTATGATCATATAATTTTCCTGGAGTTGTTTTCTTTCCGCCGGTATCTGCAGTTTTTCTTTTGAGTAACCTGGTTTCACGCCAGTTTTCCATCATTATTTTTAACACAATCCTTTGGTAGCTAGCTGTAGCGTCGCACTTTGAGCTGCGGACCACTAGGGGGCGCCCGTGGACCACAATCTGAGAAAGACTCCCATTAAACACCACAACTTCCTGTTATGAGTTAAACATGGCGCCAAGAGGTTAATTTGTGAGGCAGATGCGTTAAATGACTTAAACTAGTAAAGTTTTTTTCATGGTTTCTCACGTACACATGCAAACAGAGATTTCTCGAATCTCCGCTTAGGTCTTAGTATTTATAAATCATTTTTAGTGATATTAAATAGTTTTCATGGGAACAAAAGGCGTAAAAGTCTGTCTGTTTTACCAGCTATGCTACTACGTGTGGACTGCACATAATTCTTATGAATTTTGAACAAACTTGGACTACCACTTGGTGAAGTGCACTGCTCTCTTAACCTCATGAGTAGCTATTCATGGCAGCATCCTGAACTGGTTTAGCAAACAGGAGTTTTTCTGTTACGGTCGGTGGAACGAGTTTGGTAATTCTGATACTGTATAGTCTACATTAGTATTGCACTTTTAGGTTGTAGAGTTCTCAGACATAAACATGGAATGTATCATACTTCTTTACTGCATCCATAAATGTGCTAAAATAGATTTTCACATCATTTTTTGTTTTCATTCATCTTCAAGACGATCAGTTGTAAAAATATTCCATATTTCCAGAAGAAACTGCTTTTAAAATGATATTCTTTAGCTACTGGTAACCAGGGGAAAATGACTGCAGGTGTTACTGCCTGGAATCCTCCTAATGACTTTTTCTCATTAGAGCAAAGCTACTTCCCCTCCGCTGGCAGGCAGAGAGGAACGGCGTAAACATGCGCCTCCATTTATGGGTGCTGGCTGTTGCACTGTTTGTGCACGTGTTCACTCTGGCTGAAGCATATTTATAGAAGAAGTCGGACACGCGCACAGAAATGACCGTGGCTGCCCCACCAGCTGACAGAAAGTTCAGGATTCTATTTGTTTGTTTTTTGCTTTGGATTGTAGTTTTTCTCACTTTAATGTCCCTCTTTTGTGCCACACAGTACAACCCTACACTAATTTAGCCCTAAACTTTCTATTTTCACCTTGGGTCAGCCACAATTAAGTTTTCTCTTACTTTTCTGAGCAAATTAAATCAGATTTAGCTCCCCTCACCATCCTGTGCAGGTACCCAGAGTGCAGCCAGACATAAGCCTGTTGCAATAAGCAGTGATAAATTAAAATCAATGCAATAATTTCCATTCTGATGAAGGATAATTTTTGTTTAGAGACTTCAAAATCGATTTTATTTATGGTTTCGGTTGTGTGTGTGTATTTATTCCCTTTTTATTGATTTGTTTTTAGTTATTATTTTATGTTGGAAATGTAAAATGTCTACCAGTACCAGTGTATGTTTACTAATATTTGAGAATACAAACTGGCATTATTATGCCATTATCAGTATATTACTAGAAAATGGTCTCCAAACAACAATATTATCGTGCATTGCAATAATTTCTGGGACAATTTTAAAGTTTTTACTGAGATGCAGGACTGTGAACACTTCGATCACTTCTCTTTAGAGTTGTGTGAGGATTCTGTAGGGGACTGATTGTTTTCAGATTCATGAGAAATCCCTCTAGTGATGTTCACCATAGTTAAAATCAAAGACCTACTTGTTGGTGCTTGAGTGCCTCACGATTAGTGATTTTCTCCATTTAGATCATGTTTTATCCCTTACATTGTTAACCTAATAGTTGGTCACTTCCGTCTGTAAATCGAGTCACAATTTCTACCAATGCCTCACTGCTTTGGTTCCATTTGCAGACTTAATAAATGAGTTTTCCTCCTGTGTGGACGGGCGGCTTATCAGTGTGAACAACAGAGGGCCAAACACACAGCCCTGAGGACCAGCAGAACTGAGCATGATGTTCATGTAGGAGATGTTGTTTTGATTGCTGGATGGCTGGACTCACATTTGGGAATTTTCAAAATCCAGAGACTTGTGGCAATGTTCAGTCCAAGCAGAAAACAATATTTTTATTAGTCAGTGTATTGACGATATTTAACACTGCCATTAAAAAGGCTTTTAAAAAAACAAAAACAAAAGAAAACGTTTTTGTGTTTTCCAGATCAATGTGCGCGTCACCACCATGGACGCTGAGCTGGAGTTTGCCATCCAGCCGAACACAACAGGAAAACAGCTGTTTGACCAGGTAAGTGTGTTTTACTTTACATAGAAAAAAAAAACATTAAAATCTTTGAAAGCACCGGATGTTTAGATATGTATCCGAGTAGAATTAGACCTCTGAATAAAGTCTTAACAACAGGAAGCACAGCATTATTGTAGCTGCATGGTATTATGAAATCATCAGATTAAGATATTGTGGAATATTCTGATTTTATCAGCTGTGATAAATCCACATTTTCCACTCTTCCAACACTCTCTGTGACCTTTACTGTCTCAGACAATGCCAGCTTGGCCTCTACTGGCATGCAGAGTCTGAATAATCCTTTGTACATAAAGAAATATCTCATTATCAAGTCCTTTGCCATGTTGTTACCCCTCCCAGACACTGTAGTGAGCTGTAAATATGATTCTGAGATATTGTGCGGCTCTAATTGTTGGTTGTGGTGTGGTTGTACCAGTTGGTTCTCGGCTGGTTTTAGATCTGTACACAAAAGGTCCTTTTATTTTAATTGGGACCTTTTAGAAGACAGAGGATGGGGGGAAGTATTGGGTGTATTGTGCCCGCCCGCGTGTGTGTGCGTGTGCGCGCGTGCGTGTGTGTGTGTGTGTGCGTGTGTGGGGGTGTGCGTGTGTGTGTGATTCTGGGAAGTAAAAGGGCAGCTTTCAGTGCCGTTTCATGTCAGACTGTGCAGGGTTGTTGGGGTTGTGGTGACATGGAGGAAGGAAGACAGAGAACAAGAGGCATTTCTTTGTTTTGTTGTTTTGTTCTCTGCTCTTTTCTGAGTTCTGCTTTAGTTTTGTTTTTTTTACGTGAAGCCAAAACAGCAAAAATGTGTTTTTAATTCGTTTGATGAAAATAGGGATTTGTCCTCGTCAAACATTTTTAAATGCCACTGTTAATGAACCAATCTACTTTTATAAATTTTAACTGAACATAGCAATGCCAGAGGATGTGCATTATGTTAATGAAGTTATTCTAAACTGTTTGGAAAGGTGCTGCTGTAGCAAAAACCCAAACATTTCTCATTTTTGGAGCTGAGCATGGACAAGAGTAGAGGTTGGGCTTTCAACCCGGTTTTCCTGTCACATAGCATGATTATTTTAGAACGGTTACACTTTGAAACAAAATGTTAATCACTTTAAATTACAAAGTTTGTAACATTTACAGACATCAACTTCACACGAACTTTCTTGTCGGTGGTTAGAGATGATTCTCTGAGTCAAAATACAAGTTAATCCTGATCTGTAATTTTAAAGTTATCACATTTGGACTGCAGAAGAGTAGCTTAAACTGGGAGATGATTGGAAAAGTTCACCAGTAATAAAAGCTTAGCACCCTGCTTCCCCACCAAAGCTGATTTCCAAGGTACACGTCTACCCCCTCAGGTCTTCTACACACACATAGGCGTTTCTTTGTAGAAACTAGTACTTCCTCCACATTTTTTAAACAATATTGTACACACAGGATGTGTTTCAGAAAAGTTTTCATCCACATAAACCCACACAAATCTGCTCCTGAGTGCTTTGAACATGCCAAACCCAAAGGGGGCAGCGCAGAATGAAAACCTGCCAGCCAATCAGATTGCTTCAAAACACGCACCAGGAGGTTATGAACATATATTTATATCTATATATCAGTCAAACTACTTTTTAAATGGTATATTAGAATATAAAGTTAATAAGACACACCTGGGAAACATGTCAAAGCAAACATGTGAATATATTTGTCACAGACTGTAACACTAATAACACAAACAGTTTCCTCAAATCTCTACTTTGGCTGCAAGTTTTACAAATAATAGTTTTTAACGATGTAAAAAGATGATCTCGTGTGGATGAAAGGCCAAAGCACACACAAAAAAAGTCTTTATTTTCCCACATATCTTAACCTGACTCATTCCTTTTGTGGAAATAATGTAGGGTAAAAAAAAAAGGAAAACTATTCCCAGAACCAAGCTTCAGTTTTGCACAGCAGTGGTTTTATATTAAAATGTTCACAGATTCACATGAATGAGAAGGGAGTCTATTGATGGAGAGGCTGCAGGGCGAAATGTAAGCGGCCATGAGCTCGTACGAACACACACTCGAAGAGACGAAGAAGGCCTTTAAATCCAACACGCCTCAGCGAAGCCGGCCTGAACACAAACTCTTTAATCAGTGACAATTACACAGCGTTCTTTTCCTCCTCTCTGGTCCACTACCATCTCATCCTGAATGCATTCGTTGACATTTCGAGGCGTTCCGGACGATATTTCACGCACCGAGCTGTACGTAAGGCCGAGCAAATTATTCATTCAGCAAATTACTCGTTCTCCCAGACTCTCCTGCTGAAGAGCGTTTTAATGGGCCATTTGAGTAAATTGCGTGTTCGTGTGATCATTTGATCCACATGGGTTTTTAATTTGTTTATGTGAGCTTGCCTCTGTGACGCCTGGAGCAGAGTTAATTACAGGCTGCGAGGGCTGATGTATTGACTGTAAATTCACTTTAGCATCAGAGTGTCCAAATCCCTTCTGGGAAACGGGTCGAGGTTTAGATGCTGTGTTTTGAACAAGCAGACTGTACTCAAAAAAAGTAAAAAAATCAAAAGCTAAAATAAAAGATGATTAATCACCAGTGAGATCACATGTAGCGTTTTAACTCTTAGGAAACTTTATGGCACCAGAATTTTAATGTTTTTTTTAATTTTTTTGCTTTCGTTGTATTTTGCATCATTCTCTCGACAGACGGGGTGTTTAATTTATATCCACAGCAATGTCTGCAACTAAAATGCGTTTGATATGAATCTGACTCTGCGGTAAACGTTGACGTTTCCCGTGTTTATTCATGTTACTGCAACAATCTCGTGTATTTATTTTAGGGGTTTTTGTGACAAACACAAAGTAGCACAAGTGAAATGAGAATTCTGGCTCTTTTTAGTTTTAATCAGAAGCATTTAGGGGCTCAGAGAAGATCCTGTCTGCAGTTTGCTACACAGAGGAGCAGACATATGAACCAATGGTCCGATCAGACCAAAATTTAACTCTTTGGCCTGCGTGCAAAATGCTGTGTGGCAAAAAAGCTCACACTGCACATAACCTCAAACCCTCCATCCCCACTGAGGCCGAGAAATGACCCAGTCAAAGTCTCTGAGCCTCGCAGCAACAGCTGCTGTTGCAGAAAATGGCAGTTCTACAAAACGATAACTTAAGAGGACTGAATACAATTGCATGCCACACTTTGCAGATTTAAATTTGTGGAACTAAAAGCCTTTTTCTCGTTTCAGGTGGTGAAGACTGTAGGTTTGAGGGAAGTCTGGTTCTTCGGCCTGCAGTACACAGATAGCAAAGGCTACGTGACGTGGCTCAAACTCAACAAGAAGGTGAGGAAACCTGAAATCCAGCCAGGATTTCCTCCAGATGGAACTGATGGCGGCAAAATAAAAGCCGCCACACCTTTAGAATCAAGTTTCTGTTTATATTCACATGAAAACACTGTAAAGTCTATGAGATATATATATGTGGCCTATGTTTGGACACTTTTGTTAACCATAATCAGAGTTTGGAATGAATTTAAACATCACAAAATGCTAAAAAGCTGGCTGCTGTGTAGTAGAACTAGACGATATTCTGAAGTAGAGGGAGAGAAAAGGTGAAAGAAAGATACCCGAGGAAGGTTAAGTTGAATGTATTTTTACTTAAAGTCTGTGAGAACAACCCTAATGATGATGCATTTTGCATTTAAACAACAAAGTAGCTAATTAATATAGTCTGGCTTTCAATCATGTTTAGTGTTTCGCAGGGTTTCCCCCAGAAAACATGCTAAGCCCGGTGCCGCAGGGCCGTCATCCATCCAGCCACCTGCCGTGTTTTTAAGTTAAAAAATGTTGAAAGTTGGCAGAAAATTTGAAAATATCACTTGATAGCTGTGCATTATTGGAAGATAATTTAGTACCTAAACACCAATAATAAAGTCCTAAAAAAGGCAGTTATTAAAAAAAAAATTAAAATAAGTTAACATTGCAAAACCTGGTGGGGGGCACAAGTAAAGCCTGGTGGCCCGCCAGGCTTACGACACACTGTGGGAAACCCTGTGTTTCAGATCCGTGCTGAAGGCTCCCTGATTATCAGCAGTGTCGCGTCACTTTGTTTCCCCCACAGACGACAACATGGTTAAGAAAAAAGTCTTAAGAGAAAACCCTGCTAGCCTCTTTAATCTCATTTCGAGTGAATTATATAATTGATGGGTAATCGTGTTGAATAATAAAAAAAAAAAGCTCCCACCTTCTCCCCCTTCAGGTGACCCAGCAGGACGTTAAAAAGGAGAATCCTCTCCAGTTCAAGTTCAGAGCGAAGTTCTTCCCGGAAGACGTTTCCGAGGAGCTCATCCAGGAGATCACGCAGAAGCTCTTCTTCCTTCAGGTGCGTTCGTCTCGTACGGTGACGTACAAAGCAGATTTAGTCTGACGGGTTTGTTTCTCCAACATGAAAGCGGCGCGCCGCCTGAAAACAGACGAGTTAATGCGGGTGAGTCGGGCGGCTGATCCGATGTGGAGCGATCAGGTCGTTTGGCAGCTTGTCGCCGATGGAGATCCCTAATGCAGTTAGCGTGAAGGTCGTTCCACTCGACCTGATTCTCTGTTTACGTTCAGTAAAACAAATGTTTCATGGAATCCTACACTTTGGATTAGCTAATGCTAGACTGCTTGATGAGGGATGTTTGTTTTGTGTTTCTTAATTTTCCACCGAATCTTTTTAGTTTTCTGCCCGAGCTGGAAATCATGAGTCTGTTTCATATTAAGGGCTTCAGGTAGCCATTTCACTTTGACGTTAAGGTCAGTGCAGACTCAGCAGGAACAAATAAATCTACTCTTTTATAAGAGGTAGAAAGAAATGGAGTATTTTTTGGCATGGATGTTTCATCCTTCAAGAATGAAGTGTTAAAATGCTGTGGAGCCTTCATCGGTTGTTCCTACTGCAGTTTTTATATGATGGTTCTTGGATACCAGACAAGTAAAAAATAAATAAAAGTTCTGCCCAGATGATATGTACAGAACAAACTGCTGTGCAACTTATTCTGTAGTTGAAGCCAATCTGGGTTTTCTCAAATGTTTTACGATGACGTTGAACTTAAAAGAACCATAAAAAACCTGGATGGCTGGCTGCACCGTTCTCTGAAATATCGTTAAAACAAAGCCGTTTAAGTCAACGAGCTAAGTTTATGAAGCACTTTAACAAGGAACAGTGAGTTTTATCAGCACGCGATTAACTGGAACCACTTGGAAATATGATTATGAGCTAAATTAGGAGCGAACGAGTTAAACCCTGTCACCTGGAGCTGCTCTTCTGTTGCTGTTGTTCACATAGAAAGTTGACGCTGTTGAACCTTTAACTCTCAGTAGATGTTGAATCTGTTCCCCCAAACAATCTTTTGAACCCGACTGGACCAAAACTATTTCACAGAACGGTGAAGAAGTGATCAAAGAAGGCAGACAATTGAGTTTTTTATTTTTTTATTTTAATCAGGACAATGATTGATAAAAACATAAACTGTGCATTTCCTCTTGTTATCCAATCAGAATTGATGTTGAATATTAAAGGCCTCTTTGCATATTGCCCAAGCATTCCTGGGTTATTCTTGTCTCTCAGCAGGTAACTAACGAAGGGCAGGTTGATACGCATCAGATGTTTGTCTGATTTAATTGTGATGTTTTTCCAAAAATCTTCCGGGTGAGATCTCACCCTAGTTGAGCTGAATTGGGCACACCCAGTTTCCAAATCCATTGTGTTAGCCTAGATGTCTGGCTAACGCTCTGCAGCTCTGTTATAATTCAGAATAAAATGTTGCATTTTAAGAAAAACAATTTCAGGAGTCCAAAATGAAGTTCTTCCAAAGCTGCCTTACAGATTTATTTTTGTTTCTCTTCTTTATCTGCCAGTTCACTGTGTGCCTGTGACAAACATCACATTACTGTTCTGAGCAATCACAAATCCAAGTCAATACAACAGCTCCCTCTACTGGAAGACAAGCTACTTGCAGTCTGAGCAAATTTTTATACCGCCTGATTTGTCTTTGTGTTTCCCGGATGTTTAAAATATTGGTTAAAATCGCAATGAAAAATTCAACAAACCGCATCCAGAATCTGATGCTTAAACTTGTGTTTTCCCTCCACAGGTGAAAGAGGCCATTTTGAATGACGAGAACTACTGTCCTCCAGAAACGGCCGTGTTGCTGGCCTCCTACGCGGTTCAAGCCAAGTACGGGGATTACAGCAAAGATGTCCACAAGCCCGGTTACCTGGCAAACGACCGGCTGCTGCCACAGAGGTACAGCAGAGACGCACACAAAGCCCGTCTTTAAGTCTGTATGTAGGCCTGAACAATACATCAATTCATCGCATGATCGATCAGAACAAACTTAATAATTGCCATTTGCTTGACTTATTGTTTCTATTTTTCTTTCTACCAAAAAGAGGATTATAAAAGTCTTCATTGTGGTGCTTTGGCCTCAACTTGCCATTCTTTTCAGGATAGTTTTTATTTCCAGGAACTCCATAATTAATTCCATTTGTTGTTTCTGTTTTGATCATTTATTTTGGATGTTGGATGAAATGCCTTCCAGCTCCAGTATTAAATGTTTATTAGAATGTAAAGCTTATTTGACGACGTGTTCTTGAGTTATTTTGCTGTAAAATCTGTCCTTTTATCCTCAAACAAACATTTAGTAGAACAAAAATAAACAGGATAGCTATTTTGACACATTCCTCGTTTTATTAAAGCTATTTGCATGCAGATTGCCACATGTAATATCACTGCTTGTTCGGTTCTCTTGTTCTCTGGATGTTTCCTAATTTGTAACAAATAAATGTTTGCTGACGGTCTTTATGTTGTGAAATCTGTAGAGTTTTGGAGCAACACAAGTTGACAAAGGAGCAGTGGGAGGACAGAATACAGACGTGGCACGAGGAGCACAGAGGAATGCTCAGGTGAATGTTTTAATGTTTGTCTTTTTTAATTACCGTTCAGCAGCCTCGATTGTTTGTATGATTCTCGTGCACTTTCTGCTGAATTTCAAGGTATTAAACGCGTGTGGCGCCCAAGTGTGTGTGTTCACCGTGTGCTTGTGCACGTGTGCAGGGAGGACGCCATGATGGAGTACCTGAAGATCGCTCAGGACCTGGAGATGTACGGCGTTAACTACTTCGAAATCAAGAACAAGAAGGGCACGGAGCTGTGGCTGGGCGTGGACGCTCTGGGCCTCAACATATACGAGCACGAAGACAAGTAAAGAAAAATAAAACCTCAAACACACCATTAGGTCCAGTTGGTCCGGCAGGTTCTTTGCTTTAAATCAGAGGTGTCCAAAGTACGGCCCCTGACTTTAGTTCGGGAATGATACAGATTTGCAACATTTATTAAACTTAGCTAAATGTTTTCAAAGACAGTGATCTAAATCCTGATTTTTATAACAGAAATGACTGTTTTGCAAAATTTTCTCAGACGCACAAACTTTAAGTTTTGTATCTATTATTTTCACATCCATAAATTTTGACTAATTTATGGCTTTAAAGTGTTAAACGCTTAGTTTATTACTGTGTATGTACATGAACATTTATTTTTGGCCCTCCAGTCCTTTTGACTTGTTGATTTTGGCTCATGTGGCCAAATATTTGGACATTCTTGCTTTAAACGTAAAGCACCCATACACTTTAAAAAGACACTAGTCTTTTTTTTTTTTCTTTTTGAGGAGTTGCATTTTAATCTACGATAGCGAGAAGAGTCAGTAACAACTGCTGAGGTTAAAAAATGTTGAGGAAATCAAAAGTAGTTCATTTGATTCTCTGTAGAGCCTTTTACTGCTTTTTTCCTCTCTTCTTTGCGGATCCAGAGGTTGGGATTATTTCCCGTTCTTCTTTGCAAAATAGTCTGAGCTCGATCAGATTGGATGAAGACTTCCTGACAGCATGATGCTGCCACCACCGTGTTTCACACTGGGGACGATGTGTTCAGTGATGTGCAGAGCTAATTGTTCCACCGCCCATAATGTTTGACATGCAAGTTTTGTATTAATGGATGTAAAATATTAACATAAATTTACCAGATTTAGCAAGAAATAAAATAAATAATAATGCAACTTTCCATAAAACAAACACAAGATGCAAAAATACCATTAAAGCAAGTATGAACCAGAAAGAGGAGGAGAGTGAAACCACCGCAGCTCTGTCACGCTGGATTTATTTACTCCCTTCATAACGTTGACGATAAAATCAGCTCAAGTGCTTTTATTCTTAAGTGTTGAGCTCATCATTGAAAGCTGGATGCCAGTAAAAACAATCAGCACAACCAAAGCTGTGAAAATGTTGAGGAAATTGACACGTGGCATTTGAAAGCGAATCATTTGTAAACTTTGTGAGTAAATCACGGTTTCCATCCTAAATGTTCGCCCAACCTCTCCTCAGATTGTCTCCCAAGATCGGCTTCCCTTGGAGCGAGATTAGGAACATTTCCTTCAACGACAAGAAGTTTGTCATCAAACCCATCGACAAGAAAGCTCCAGTAAGTCCAACCAACTGAACGGAAACAAATTGGTCCTGCGTTAAATGCGGCGATTATTTAAGGTGTAACCCGTGCCGTTCCCCTCTCCTGCAGGACTTTGTGTTCTACGCCCCTCGGTTGAGGATCAACAAGCGCATCCTGGCGTTGTGTATGGGAAACCACGAGTTGTACATGAGGAGGAGGAAGCCGGACACCATCGAGGTGCAGCAGATGAAGGCCCAGGCGAGAGAGGAGAAGCACCACAAGCAGATGGAGAGGTACGGTGCAGCTGCTAATCACGACTCTCATTTCATCCTGAAGCTCAGGTTTTACTTCCTCTGCTAGATTGACAAGTATTTGTTTTTTTGTTTTCTTTTAAAACTGCTAGTGGGCAGTAGGGGGCGGTGTTGTATCAGGAAAAAAAACTCAGTCACAGTGTGTTACTGTTGGAGTAGATGTTACAGAAAGGAATAAATAAAATAAATTACACACAAAGTAAATGGTATCATTTGCAGCAGGACCAATAAGGGCCAAATCAAGATCATGAATGCTCTTAAAGGGCCGGTTGTGCCAGAATGTATTGATAAAACCTGATCACGAACTGGTAAAATATCAATGAATTCTTAAAATTAAAAATGATTAGTGAACATCTTTTCAGTCCCTCCAGGTTTTTTTTGCAATAAAAATCAACGTGTTTGTGGTTCTAATTTGAAAATATTTATTATACTTATTTATGACGGTAAATGCGACTTTTTATATAGATCATGGACTACAATCTGACATCAGTTACGGCTGAGGCAGCTGTTTAATACAAGTAAGAAAGTTTTTGACAAGTTTTGAGAAAAATCAGCAATAAACTCCCAATTATTGGCACCGAGATTTGTTGATTTTTGCATGAACTCAACAATAATTCTCAATAAACTGGAGTGACTGACTAATTTGCAGTAAACAGATAAAGACTGCACTGATTTGATTGATAAAATAATATTTAAGCACAGTTGGTGTTTAGTCTAGAATCTAGAGGGCCACATAAAAAGCTTTGACGGGCCGGATTTGGCCCACGGGCCTCAAGTTTGACACATGTGCTGTGGAGAGTCACATAGCAAGAATTTTACAATAACAGTTATATAATTACGTATTATTTTATCTGCGAAATAACATGATTTTTTATTTCTAAAAACCAAATTACATCAAAAACATGTTAAATATTGATGAATAAATACTTATCAATATTAACACTTTGTTAGACTTAACAGTTTTTTGATTAAATTCTGCCACAAATATTTCCTATGTTGTTGTCTTAAGGCTTTACTCAACAAACTCGACCCAAAACGTCTCTGTAACGTCTTGATGTAATGCGACCTCTTAAACAACTTGACAGCTAACTTGATGTTTGGCTGTGATTTTTATTTTATTTTATTTTTTTAAAACACATTTTTTTGTTTTGTATTTCTCTGACAGAGCGCAGCTGGAGAACGAGAAGAAAAAGCGCGAGCTGGCAGAGAAAGAGAAGGAGCGAATAGAGAGAGAAAAGGCCGAGCTGATCGAGAGGCTGAGGCAGATCGAAGAGCAGACGCAACGGGCCCAGAAAGGTACGGCTGGACGCGTCCTGCTGCCACTCCATCAGTTATCATCACCATGTTGAATAAATGACAGATTCTAGACAGGAAGATGACCTCAGTTTGTTCCCACAACCACTTTTCAGCAGCTCGTATAAAATGTATTCATATTTACCATTTAAAAACATTATTAATCTTCTCTAACAGCCTCTGCTTCAGACTTTTATTATTAGTATAATTTTCTGCATTCCTGCGATTCAAAACTACGTGACGTATCTGATAACATGAATGAAAATGGATATGTAGCCATCGGGTAGATACATTTCAATATTTATTGGTCTTAATTTGTTTTTACATTAAAAGTAAGATTTGTATAACACACATAAATGTGTTTTTTTAGGAGGGATTTTTGCATCCAGTGCTTCTAATGGAAGAGCTAAACCTCCTTCTGTCTCCCTAAAGAACGCCGACACCTGATTGGTTCACATTCTGCACCACATCAGCAGAAAGCAAAACGTGTATCAGATAATTACTAAAGATTTAAAAAACTAATGCTGATTTATGACTTTTGATTTTCTTTATTCCTACTCATTAAAAGTTATGCAAGCATATCAAGAACTATAAGCTACTGCGATAAAAATGTCGATTTGCATATAACGGATAATGAAGCTCCTTGTTACAACTCGCTTTTTTTTTTTCTCTCTGTTTGCTTCTACAACTCGACTGCGATTTTAAAAAAAAGAAAAGAAAGAAAAACCTGGATGACAGTTTCTCTTAGTCTATCTGTTGGAAGTAAAATGGAAAACGAAACAAATAAAAGTCAAAGGTGCAGGAATAAAAAAAACCTTCCACTTTGAACGTCCCCACAGAGCTGGAGGAGCAGACGCGCCGGGCGCTGGAGCTGGAGCAGGAGCGAAAGCGGGCGAAGGAAGAGGCCGAGCGGCTGGACCGGGAGAGGCAGGCGGCGGAGGAGGCCAAGGCAGCGCTGGCTCAGCAGGCCGCCGACCAAATGAAGACCCAGGAACAACTGGTGGGGTTTTTATTTTTGACTCATCGACTCTCATCCGTTGCGTCCCCGTTTTATTGTTATTTATCTGCAGCTTTCGTTTTCCCACTCGTTGCTGCGTCACAACACATTATGCAGAACAACAAGCTGGACTCATTCACTTTTGTTTTCTCAAACTTCTTGTTTCAGGTAGTTAGAGTCACCCAGATTATTTCTGTTTCCTAAATGCAGGAAAACCTGGCCAGGATATTTCTTTAGAGATTTTTTATTTTGTTGTTGTAGTTGTTTTTTTTAAAACCCCTTATAAGTCCAAGTCTTACATTTTAAAAGACAATATACCATGATACTGGCCAAATGTATGTAAACTTTTGAATTCAACAAAAAAATAATGTGTAAAAAACCATTTCTGCCAAGTTTTCTAGCATTTAGAAAATAGAAATAATTCAGGTAATTGTAACTAAGGATTGATTTAACTTCACACAGTGAGAAAATGATGTTTTCTTTTTGTTCCGTGTATAACACGGAAAATATGAAATTTTCCATTTTTTAAAGTCAGTTATTGTTACACTTTTATTTAAACTCCTTGACTTCAGTGGTGACTGATCACTGATGTCTTTCATGCAGGCTGCTGAGTTAGCAGAGTTCACTGCCAAAATCGCTCTGCTTGAGGAGGCAAAAAGGAAAAAGGAGGAGGAAGCATCAGAGTGGCAACACAAAGTAATGAAACCTGCAGTCTGTTTGTGTTTATTGACTCGTTAAGTGAGAGGTTGGAAATCTAAACCCTTCAGATCCAAGATGGTCTTCTCTCCTTATTTGCTGTCGTTTTTTTCTTCCTTGGCATTTTCTTTTGTCCAGACAAAGAAGAAATATACAAGGGATACACAAGAACTCCTAAATAGTGCGTAAAATTAAAACCCAAGTGTCTCTTCTTTTTTTTTCTTCCTCTCCTGTGTTTCTCCGGCCGCCGTAACCTTCCAGGCCATTTCAGCACAGGAAGACCTGGAGAAGACGAGGGAGGAGCTGAAGACCGCCATCACGTCTCCGCCGGCGCCCGAACACGACGAGCATGACGAGCTGAACTCGGAGGCCGAGGCCGAGCTGGTCAGTGACGGCTTCAGCAGCCAGCGCAGCGAGGAGGAGCGCATCACCGAGGCGCAGAAGAACGACCGCGTGAAGAAACAGCTGCAGGTACGCGCACACGTTCTACTTCAAAAGAAGAAGAAGAAGAAGAGAAAAACACTCTGAAGCTGTGGCAAATGGCAAAAACAGAAAATCATACCAAGTATTTTTTTTTTTGTCTAGTTTCTAATGTAAATATCTTAGTGTACTTAATTTAAGAAAAATCTAACTTAAATCAAGTACTTATATGAAGTACATTTATCTGTCAATAGAACCAGTACTTTTTCATCAATACTAGGGAATCGTTTACTGAAAACAAGCTCCTGCATTTTGCTGAAAAGTTAGTTTTGTTTTATTTCAAGTGTAATAAGATGTACGCAGTCGACTCAAGACTAAAAGTACTTGGTAAGATTTAGTGTTTTTATTTACAGTGTAATATTCCTGCTTTGTGTTTGATTGAATCCTGTGCAGAAGTCCAGCTGCTCTGTCCAATCCATTAAAGAGCTTTAGTGAACCTTTTGCAGCCAGCTAGGGAACGGTGGAGGCATCAACCAACTCCCTCACTCTCTGGTTACCTAGCAACAACTTGTTGAGTAACTTGCGCAGCAGCAGTTTCAGGTTTTACCACTGCTTAAAGGAAACAAACACAAAAAAGAAAACAGAAGCCACCATGCTGCCTGCAGACGCGACCTCCCTCTGACCCCATTCAGCGCGCGCTCTGCCCCGCATCACCACACTCCCGCCTCTGTGCATCACTTGCTCCATTTTACAAGACATGTCTTAACTCGCCAAGCTTTGAAGTGTGTTCCAGGCGTGTGTCACACCTGCGGAGTTTCTGCAGCGGAGCGCTTTCGTAGAACTGGGAGCCATTTGTTATTCCACTGAATAAGAAACAGTTTAATAGAGTTGAAATTTACACCAGAAAAAAACGCCTCTGGAAGGGAAAGGGAGGAATCTTTGAGTCTGAGAATCGATAGAAATTTAGCCCAAAGCTAAAAGAAGTGCTGAAAATCCCACGTTTCATTTTCACAACAGTAACTTCCCTTCTGCTTACTTGATCTGCAAGAATATTTTTAGCAAGATATAGGAGCTTCTTTCCAGTCAATAATTCCTCAACGTTGATGGAAAAACACCAGTTTCTGTGGCAATTATTTCACTTAAGAAATGGGAAAAATGTCTCATTACAACTGAAATAATCTGCAGCTGGAAGCAGATGTTTTTAAAAACATCATTAAGGAATTATTTACTTAAATCAAGCTCCTACATCTTGATGAAAAGTTACTTCTAATTTAGTTTTTGTCTCATTTCTTAAGTCTCGTGACCAAAAACACGACGCTGCTGTCAGCTTCTCAAAGCTGGCTGTAATGATGCGTTCATGCGTCACCACACAATATTCAGAACCATCACCCTCCTAAAGGTGTCTGTTTCGCTTTTGTTTTATTTCTGCGACATTTTAAATGCTTGATGAAAATTCGCTTGACACTTGGACACAAACTTAATCTGACTGGGAATCCGCGCTCGCTCACTTCTGCTTTCGAAGTTCCCGTTTTTCCTAACCTGTAAATGTGCTTCTGTTTTGCTTCTCTGCTACTTTACAAAGAACCCGTGTAGAGATGATGGTCTTAAATCAGCCATGTGGTTAACATCAGGCCGATATACTTTTTACATTTTTATTATTTTTAAACATGCTGTCAAAGATGAATGTGGTCCATAGAGTGTAGACAAATAAAACAAAACTGACAGTAGCATCAGAAATTAATGCGCATAAAACAAATCTGTCGATTTTAAAATGTGATTGAATGCGATCACTGAGTGTGGTTTATATCACTAAAATGCAGAAAAAGTCTTTTGTAAATTAAATATTTTTCAAGAACAATATTTGTTTTTCGCAATAAATGCTGAGTCACAGTTATACAGTTAGCTAAAAAAACATGCAACGCATTTTTAATCATAATTTTTATTATAAATATAGAACCACAAAGTGTCATAATAAAATTCTATCAGAGCTGCAAGTCTTGGTGGTGGTTTTCATTTTTATCACTAGATGGAAAGAGATTTGGAATGAATTCAAAACACTGCAGAGAGTGAGGAGACAGAGAGTTGGCTTAGAGATTATTCTCTTTCTAGTCTGAAAAAATGTGAATGAGACAAAACATAAAAGACTGATTTGAAGGGTGGAAAATTTAATTTACGTCTTGTACGTGTTGTGCTTCCTCTGACTTAATTTTTAAAAACTTTGCTGATGCAAGAAAAAAAACCCAAAACCCACCAAGTCTTCATGCAATAAAATCTTCCACTCTGAAGAGTGTTAGAGCTGTCTGGTCCAATTTGCATTCACCAATCAAATCACATCTCAAAAAAATGTTAAAGCTTCATTTAATTTGAAGCAAATCCAACACTTGTCAACATCTTTCAGCGCCGAGATCATAAACTCGTTATTCTGTCTGTTTTTGTTTTTATTTCTGTGAGTTTGAAATTGGCCGGTTCATATCTGTGATGGATTGTGAGACGGTGTCGCTCTCTCTCTCCCTACAGGCTCTGAGCTCAGAGTTGGCGGAGGCCCGGGACGACACCAAGAAAACCCAGAACGACATGCTGCACGCTGAGAACGTCCGGGCGGGAAGAGACAAGTACAAGACGCTGCGCCAGATCCGCCAGGGCAACACCAAGCAGCGCATCGACGAGTTCGAGTCCATGTGAACACACGCGACGGTCGCTCTCATTGCCATGTCAACGCCTCACTTTACTCATATCAAGGCCCAAAAGCCTGCTCCCGCCACTCCGGGGTCTTTTCTTTTTTCTTTTTTTGTTTCTTCTCCTTGCTCGTTTCGGCCCAGGAGGAAGAGCGGCAGCTGCGAGGCTTTCTCGCGAGTTCAGCCTCATTAAAGCTCTGCCTGCAGGCAGCTGGCCCATTGCACTCCTGCCTGCTACGAGAGGCTCCGCCCTCAACCTAACAAAGCACTTTTTCTCTTCTTTTTTTTTTCTTCTTTTCTTTAAAATTCAGCTGAGGGAAAAAAAACCAACAAAAAAAGTCAATCAGCAGATGTCCTCCTCCTGCACATCGCTGGTTATTTTAACACTTGCATGTGTCGTAACTTAAACAATTACAAGACTCCGCCCTGATAAAACTTGAGACTGGACTGAGAATGGATGTGCTTTACTAAGTAAATTAAAAAAAGACAAAAAGGCCATTTGTAGCCGTAGCTCGCCGACGACGGTGGTACGCTTTAATTATGTACTTTTACTTCTTTCGTCTTTAACATAACTCTGATTTCTTTTCTTTTTTTTTAATTGCCTTATTTGACCGTTTCTTTTCCGTTTTTAGATTCCAGGTTCTTCGGGGACAGTCGCTCGTCTGTCGTTGTTACGTTAACGTATTCGGGAAGTAAGAGTTTGCAAACCAGATATGCTCGTTTTTCATTTCTCTCTGTCCAAAGAGACTTTTGTTCAAATATATATTTTGCCCCATAATAATAAAGAATGACTTTATATTTCCAAATATGCATTAAGAGTATGGTCCTCAACAGGAGCTGATTTTTTGTTTTTGTTTGTTTGGGGAGAGTCAAAGCACGACCCGGTTCTGGTGCACAGTGTTGATGAAAACTCAAAGAAATAAGCCTGGAGTCGCTGCTTTAAGCCAGTTTGTCTTTTATGCTATCTATTATTAATTTGCATATTGGTCAAATATGACAGATATAGTGCATTGTAATTTTTTTTTTTTTTTTTAATAAAGTGAGAAAATATTTATTGGTTATGTATGATTTTAGACATTTAATAATGCCAGTCGCAGCAAAGAAATCTTCCAAATTCATTTCTTCAAACTTAAATCATTTTTTTTTCTTTTTTTTTTTTTAAAATGTAGATTTTTAAAAATTGTGTTAATAAAAAAAAACATGGAATAATATTTAATTAAAAATGGCTTAAAATCTCAGCGATGTGAAAAGTTCATGAACGTATTGAAGTGCCATCAATACGTTGCTGAACTTATTGGTCTCGGTTAAGTCACATGCAGGACAGTCGGCTGAATTCATATCAAATCTCTTATTAATTATCTTATATTTGGAGTTAAATAATTTTTTTTCAAAGACAAAAACAAATACAGCCACTATGCAAGTGAAATGAACCAACCTTTAGCACCAAAACCTCAGAAAAAGTTGACTTAAACCAGTCATTTTGGGGGGCTCCAGACATTTTACAATTGCAACAATTGCTAATTTAATATAATTTTTTCTTTTTTTAAAATTTTGTTAAAAGTGAAAATTTTTGTTTTTGTTTTTGTATAATCCGTAAAACAGCCATTTTTATCCACCGTCATTGATCATAGATATGACGGGTAGGTCCTAATTACCTGTCTATGACAGGTAGTTCATAATTACCTGTCATAGTTATATACCTGTCAGAAAAACCCTTTTGAGCCTCAGGATCCAGCATTGAAGCACATTTTACTCTAAATATTCTTCAAAGCAGGATAAATGGAAATACACACGCATGGAAAAAAATTGTTGGTACCCTCAATGGTCCCTGAAATGACTTGAAATGGACAAAAGTAATACAACCTTGAAGACATCTGTAATGCTAATTAGTGCAGCAACTTTGCTAACACCTTTGTTCAGTCGGTGACGTGGCCTGTTAGGGGTTCGACTTTGCAGGAGTGTTGGAGGATCATGTCTTCAAGCGAGTCCAGGTTGTACTATTGACATTTTTCAAACCCGTCTATAATCTTCTCAAAAATATTGATTTAGCCGTTGGGAGTTTAGACCTGCTCTGCCCTGACTTAGCAGCGCTTCAGGTAACCACGATATGAGGAGGGAGAATAAAACAGCTTTGTGTACAACTTACACCAACTCTGCGGTAGAGATCATTTCTTTATTTCAGACTACATTGCATTACAATCTGCTCCCAAAAGTACACTTCTTGCACTACTGTGAAGTCGCAAAAGAAAAGGAAGGAGTAAAAATCCTTCTCCAATAAAAGCCTCGGTTCTGCAGCTGGCAAACGTCAGCCAGACCATCTAAAACATTCAGCTCCAAACCCTTTTGTTTAAACACTTTCGTATAAAACAATGACTTTGTTTTAAAAGATTTAAGGATACAATTTGTATCAACAAAGAGAGGTTTCATTCAGCTACAATAAATTATGCCAAGCAGGCACGAGTCTTTCCAGAAAGTTCCTCAAGAATTAAAGTAACCCAACTTCTGGATACATAAACCTGAATAATATTCATTTTAACAATTCTAGTTTTAAGTTACATCATATAATTTTAAGAAAAACAAAACAACGGGAAACATATGCAACACTTAGGAGGAGGCTGGGTGCTACTGTGTTGTTTTCACACCAGTTTCAGTTGAGCCCAAAAAGTTCAAACCCAACACAGATTTGGATTTAATGCGAGCAACATGTGGGTTTTCTAGTGGACGTGATAATTTGGATGTTCTGGATTAAGTTAAGGAGGCCCTCTAATCTCGAAGACTGAGTTCTTTACAATAATTTATCTTTTTTGATGTAATCCCAAAGACAGTAAAAGTAGAAAATCTTAAAAATAGAAAGAAATAGACTGACTTTTTACAAATTTTATTTTGGTTTTTTAATAAAAACTTAATTTTGAGTCGGTACCTGTTGGAGTTATGAATAATTTTGGGCTTAACTGTCAAGGAAGGTTGACAGAATTAACCAAATTAATTAATGACAGTATAATAAATTAAACAGCAGAACATTTAGAAAAATATAAACATAATGTCATCATTATTGTCTTATGAATGGTGTAAGAATATTTATATAAGAAATTATTGTTTCCAATATAATTGTGTAGAGCTCAAACATACGGTAACCAGTCTTAGACAAGAGAAAGTATTCCCTCTTTCATTTCTAAGGTTTAAACAAATACAGAAAAGATGCCAAAAAAATAAGTGTACTGGTAGATATCAGTACAATTATCCCCAAAAAGTTGAAAATTTACAACAGAATCGCTGAAAAAGTTGCAGACTGAAAAGCTGTGGTGGAGCCTTAAAGGAGCAGCAAGTTTCAATGAACTGAATCTATTATGAAGAAAATTTGTGCCGAAATTTCTTCAAAACAACAAATAATCACTGGAACAGCCTTATGGAAAACGGCTGCAATTTGTTTCTGTTGCTAAACATGATCCTAAAAGCTTTTCAATCATTTTTACTTCATTTCTTTTGAGCTCGGCTTTTCTACTTCGACTTCGTCTCTGGGTACAAACAACTGAATCTGTTGTGCGGTTTTGCCCAGGAGGTTAGATTGAAGTAATCATAAAACCTGGTTAGCCAAATGATATGCAAAACCAAACCACCGTGACTGTTGGTTTCCACCGTCTGGAAGCTGCTTGTCTGGTCAAATCATCTGCAGGTTTTCTTCACGCAGCAGATACTGAAAGTCATCAGATGGTTAGAAGCTATTCGCCATCTCTGGAAGATTAAACAGACAAGAGTCCCTGTGTCTTACGCACCATAATCGTATAAAAGGCAATAAATTAACATATTTTAAATAATAATAATAAAAAAATTTTGATCCAGTATTGACCTATACTTTGGAACGATTTATTCTTCTGCTCTGAAAAAAGAGGGAGGATGTTTGTGGTTTTAGGAAAACAAAATCTGTGCTAAGACACGATGCAGTAGGAAGTGAGCTGACAGGGGAGTCAGAGCAGAGGAAATTGCTTTTTCTCAGTGGTGAAAAAACAGCTTGGGGTTTTCAAGTGGAGTTTTTGCTATCTTTTGCGGGTGCCGTTACGGTTTCACTTCCCTGCGGGGGAAATCCACAACATCTCACAACAACCGATGTGGCACCTGTCGGCGCTGACTGACAAAACTACATCAGCAAGTTGAGCAGAAATGCGATCGGAGCAGAACTGCATTTCCAATACAAAGAAGAAAGAAGAGAAAAAATATATTATTTTGCGCAGGAGAGACAGCTCAATTTATACCCTGATATGATTGCCCCTATAGAAAAAGCTTAAGACAAAAATAAAACGTACACAATAACAGAAAGTGCTGAAAACTTAATTTCAAAAATATATAAATAAAATATAACAAATAAATACCAAGAAGTGTCCCCATTCAAAGGTCCCCATAAACTGTCCATTATGAACTATTATGAAAACAGTTTTAATGCCAAAGGTTTCCCGTTTTAAGTGCTGGAGTAAAAGACACATTTAGACAGAGATATGGTCGTTTTAGGACTTCTATTTGAAAAGATGAACTGCTTCCCCAAAGCTATAGCAGGCTTTCATTGCTGACTTGATTTTAAGAAATTAGCCTGAACAGTTTTAAGAAACATGCTGCAATTTCTCCATCAAAATTGAGGCTGCAAGCTCCTGAGCATCCGTCATGTGAGGGTTTTTGGCCATCACCTTCCTCACCAAATCTGGTGGGAAGATGGCGCATAAGTTGATGAAAACCCTCTCCCGTAGATCCTGGTACTGACCCGAGGAAAGATGCCCCGAGTAGTGGCGCTCGTCCTGCAGGTGGCTCCTGTGAGTGGCGACGGACCTGAGGGACTGCTGTGGGGCCGGTGGGACACTTGAAGCTGACAGACCGTGGGGGGATGCTGGGAGTTGCTGACCCCAGGGGTTGTGCCAACCCTTGCCGTGAAGTGGGGGAAAGCTCTTGTAGGAGAACAGATCATAGCAGGGCCTGGTTGATGGCTCGTGGTGGGAATCCCAGTGCGTCTTGTGCTGAGGGTGTTGGGTTGACCCAGAGTAGTTTCTTCTACAATTAACTGGTGATCCTTTGTACATTGTGGAGTCCTGGAGGTCACCTTCCCACGAAGTCAACGCGTTCGGACCGAAGGGTGGGTTCTGGGAATGAGGGTGAGCAGCAGATGTTTGAGGTAGACGAGGTGGTCGTTCCCCCAGACAGTTGCCGAAAAGTAGATGCTGATGCTGTGGTGTGATGTTTGCTGAAGGGACCTTGCGATGGCGTGGAGATGCGTGAGAGCTAACTGAACAAGGAAGTTCCTCAGAGACAGGCCCTTGAGGTCTCTGTGGCCTTTGAGTAACAGAGTAACCATAAGGGGAATGCTGGCCCATTCCAGGGGAAACCCGGCTTGCCACATGACCATATGAGCCACTATAGTGATGATGGTAGTGAGGAAGATGATGTCGGCACTCAGGGCTGTTGTCTGACATAGAATCGGGGGAAAAAGAATCTGCGCTAATGCTGCCATCGATGCTGCATTTGGATGGCAGAGAACCTGCTTGCAGATCAGCAGTTAAGAGATTTTCTGGGCTCTGTGGCACCACAAGACAGAGACTTGAGTAGGCCTTAACCAGAGACCTGCAGCTCGCCTCCGGAGAATCACATCTGTTGTAACTTTCGACTAAACCCAAACTGTAGGCTCCACTGCTTTCCTCCAGTTGCGCCCAGCTGTCCAGATGTCCTAATGAAGGATGTCCCCTGATGACGTGGCTTCCCTTGTACGCTTCTGGTTTGGGATAACTTTGGAGTCTGTCCTCAGTGAGGTCAGAGGGCGCACTCCGAGGACTCTGGTTTGGTACTTTACTGCCCTGTCCCGGTTCGGCTTCAGGCAGCTCTTCTGGTTGACTGCTACTTTGGCTCTTCACCATCTTTGTATGTCCCAGCAGGCCTCTGGAAGATACTGACGAAATTCTGGCGCTGGCACGGAGCTCGTCGGCCACCGAGCGCTGCGGCTGACTGCCTCTTTCTGGGTGGTAAAATTTACACTTGTGGCCATATGTGCATTTCTTCCCTAGGGGACAAAGAATAGATATATTTTCCTCATCAGTGTACTAGAATCTGAAAAGTATCAGTACTTCTTGTTAACATGTATCAAAAGTCTTTGTTGCTGCTGCAGCTCCTGCAGTGTTACGGTCACGTTTCTGACTGACCATTTTAGTCCCTTCTTTTTGATCAATAAGGGAGAATCACTTCCTGTTTTTGTTTTGTCCCAATAAGTGGACTCTCTTCACGGCTCCCTTCGCAGTGTATCTGGAATGCTAGGAATTTTCTTCCATCATTCCCCTGATTGATACCTTTGAACAATTAAATTATTTTAATTTTTTTGTAACCTCACTCCAAACTCTGTGGTAATAACCAGAATACAAAGGCGCAAATAAAAGGACTGAATGTTGGCGTCTCATCAATAAAATATTAGTTTAAACCTCACCACTTGAGGTTATTGCAGACTTCTACTTTGCAACATTTCCCCTTGCATAATTTAGCTTTATATTAGGTAATTTTTTATAAAACAATACACTGCATTTCCACAAAAATATGGTATTTTAACATGCCAACTATGAAAGTCACAATAACGTCTTGTTTTACGGCTGTTTATGGAGTCACTTTGATTGCAAGAGGAATGCTACAAGACATGACCTTTTTTTGGGTTGTTGACTTTCTCAGTTCATTTCAAGAAGTGGACCAAACATCTGACCAGTAGTCTGATGACAAAAATAACAAACAAACAAAACAAAATATGAAACACACATATATGTGTATACAATACCATAAGGACAGGGCTGCTTCCTGGGTTCAGGAGCAACAGGCCTCTTCCTCAGGAAATTTTCCAGGCTTGGTCCATGGCGTCCAAGTGGATCATCTGGAGGCATGAATCTAGTTGCACAATTCATAAAATTAGATTGAAGTTAAAATAGTTCAAACGCTTTTTTTGTTTTGTGATCAAAAGAATCAAAATTTCATTATCCAAAAATCGAGTGCGCTCTGTTGTGAACAAGTTCCTCTTGCCACTAATAGCCCCCGCTAGTCCTGCTAACATGGAAACTTTATCCAAGGAACATCCCAAATGTTGTTTTCGGTGGTTTCCTTAAAGTTGATTTAATTAAAGGGAATTAAAAAAGAGTTGAGGCTTAGTTTTTTTTCTGTCACTGACTGGATTTGCCAGTAGATGCTTACTTGTCATTGACAAAGGAGTACATCAGCAGGCGCTCATCAATGAACTTCTTCCACTCTGGCTTCTCGTTGGCCAGGTCTCTGTAGTTGTCATTGGACACTATTATACCATCGGATTCATATGCCAGTTTGATGATGAATCTGTCGTCATAGCAAACCACACGTCGCCCCTGCACGCGCCGAGATGGAGTGAAAACCAGTATCTTGTCTTTCTCTAGTCGCCTCAGGATCTCCTGATCTACAAAAAGAGAACGGAGGACAAAACGACAGAGGAAGAAGTTGATCAGCGCTTGCCTTTGTCTCGTGGGGGGTGACGTTTCCCTCCAACAGTGAAGGCACATGCGTCATGCAGGGACTTAAAATATTCCTGAAAGCAGGGGTGGGCGTTACCGGTGATGAGAGCATCAGGTCGGGACTGCTCCTTTCTCCAGGCGGGGACAAAAACCGTGATGTCACGGTGACCTCGATCCAAGAACCAATCAACAGCCAGCTGGATCCCTTGGCACGAGAACACTTCCTTATTTCCATGACTGCATTGGCAGAAAGAGATATAAGGTACATTTAGTTGTCATTATTCTACAGTTGGATGAAAACTAAACTATTAAACTGGAAGACTACATTTTACCAGCTGGGTCTGAAAAGCCTGAGCTTCAGTCTTTTCAGTTTAGCATACCTAGAAATCAGTCAGACATTTTACCTCTCCCACAATGCAGTTGTGATTAACATAGGCACAGTGCCTTAGGAGTGAATTGAAAAATGGTTGTACCTCCACCGCAATTGGCTTTGCATGAAACTATTGAAACTGAAACATTAGCCATCTAGGAATCCCGGGTCTAAACAGCAGGAAATTCCCTGAACCTATTGTCCTGAAAGGAAAACATTAAACACACAGACAGTAAGTGGTCGATGAGTATCCATCACTTCAACTAGCTTACACGGCTTCAGGGACTTTTGGCAAAAAACACATCGAAAACGGTTACTGTAAAAAAGAATCGTGGAAACCGAAGGTGCATTGGAATTTTAAAGGACGTTCCCGTTGTATGAAGGAACGCTGACCTCCCACCACTTCCACGCAAAAATGTTTTCTGCTTGCTGTTCGGTAAGACTGATATCATTTGCCAAGGTTAAAAATTGACTATCCAGGTTGTCTTAAAGCTCTGACTGATGTTTCTGTTGTCAAAGTTAGTCTCCTGTTAAAACTCAGCATGCAGCCCATCAAGAGGAGAATGAGATGACAAGTATCTCAAGTCTTGCACTCAGGTCCCAAAAGACCCGAGTGCAAACCAGAGTTTGGTTTGCTTTAAACATTCCAGATTTTGTTTCCTGATACGTTTACCAGGTGTGAAAACCCATCTGAACTCAAACAAACTCTAGTACGTCTGAAAAGGTGAGTCTTACTTAGTTCACTAGCAAGAGAGGAATACAAACTGTATTATCAAGCAAACCAAAGACAGAAAGTAATACTATGAAAAGATATTAGACATTATTTATGAATATATCTCTGATGTCAAAGCTTGAAATCCTTTTAATGTCGTGGCTCGGCGTCTCTGTGACCCCAGCAGGACGCCATGCTCGCTCCCTCTCTGCTCCATTTCCTGCAGGATTCCTCTCATGCATGCAAAACAACTTGCTCAACGCTGCGTCACCTGTTGCTCATCCTGAGCGGCTTCTAGTGACAGCACTGCAAACAATCAGCCGTTCAACTCTGTGATCTTGTTTGATGCACTTTCAGAACTGAGAAAGTCAAAAACCCCAAAAAAGCTGCCAGGTTTTTTTTTTTTTTCCAATCAAAGTGAATGTATAAACAGCCATAAAACAAGAAGAGGAAAATACCTGGTTTTATATTTGTGAGCACATTTAGCTCAGTGTGTCTTGGAGAACGCATGTTTTGGAAATGTTAGCAGCCATCTTGGAAGACATTGACTTAAGCTTTACAGACTAGAAAATAAAAAAGATACTCCTGCTGCAGTTAGCGTTGTGCCAAAGATCTCCTAGAAGATTTTTGTGTCATTTTTCTTGCCTTTGTTAATAACTTGGTGAAACTCCTACCTTATGCTGTTTGGTTTTACTTCTCTTGTCAATGTTTTTCCTGCCAAGTATCCAGACTGGCTTTTACAAAGCAGCCAGTTGAGGAGCGCCATTAATTTTCCTTGCTCCTGATTGGCTAAGCCTCCAACCACAGAGAGACTTGTAGATGTTGGCTCCTGTGGTAGTCCACTGTGCATATTAATGCATATTAAAATAGATTTAGTCTTTAGACTATTAAAATTTCCAACTAGAAGCTCTACACTTTTTGGTAAAAGATTTCGGATCAGAAAATATATCCAAATATATTCTTTTTCACAACTCTAAAAAAAGAACAAAAATCAGATTTCAAAAGTGTTTGATAATGTGAAAATTCAGTTAGGTACTCCTATTATGAAACCTCGCTGAAAAAAACCTGATTATCAACTTTTTGGAATAAATCTGTTATCTGAACTTTGCTCCTCACCTCATGGCTACGTTGCTGCCGTCTACGACGACGGGGCGAAAGTTGTCTTTGTCCTCCATGAGGGGCGAAGGGGACGGCAGCCTGCAGGACTCCAGGGACGAGCTGGAGGCCAAAGAAGACGAAGAGGAGGATGGAGACTGGGACACAGCGGGAGCTTTCTGTTGCTCCATCTCTGTCTTTGTCCCCAGCTTGACCAGCTCTCCCAGCATGTCGTTGATGAGCGCGTCTGGGCCCAGCTTCCTCAGGACGAGCAGCACCAGGTCCTCGGCGTAGCCCAGCTTCAGAGCGAACTCGACCTTGGTGCGGCAGTCCGACGCGAGGTCCGCGGGCGCTAGCGCTTTCGACCGCGTTAGATCTCCTGTGGACAGGTGTGGCGCCAGGTCCAGCCTGGCCTGCTTCCACTGCAGAGAGGAGCTCCGAGGTAAGCCCGGCTGATCTCGGTGGGAGACGTCGAGTCCGGAGTCGAAGCCAACCTGATGCTGTTCTTCCTCATTGTCGGAAATGGCGCTCTCCTCTGAAAAATTGCTGCTGCTGCTGCTGTAACTCAGATTTGTGCTGAGGCTGTTTGTGCTCCCGCCGATGCTGTAGCCGCTCCGGCTTTGGGCACCGCCTCGGACCTGCGAGACGTCAGAGGCCTTCAGTGCGTTTGGGGACGTCTGCTTCTCAGCACCATCCACATGGAGATAGTCCAGATCCAGCCCCAGGCTGAACATGTGGCCAGTTCCATCCTCCAGATGGTCCTTCAGGCCCATGAAGCCTCTTCATACATCCAGCTCCTCTTCCTCTGTGAGCTCCCAGGCACCGGATCGAGCCCACACCAGTACCTGGTATCTAGCCGCTCCCAGACGGGCCCTGCAAGGAGGAACAAAACAAATCAGCAGTTAGTTTTAAGGAAAATGCTGCAGAATTTGCATATTGGATTTGTATATTCAGGGCAACGATGAGCAATTTATGGAAGCTTGAAAATGGATGAAGTCAGAGAATACCTGAAGGGGAAGACAGTTTGAGTTGTTCTCCCAGTGCACTAAACAGGTCTCTGCTTTTAATCCAAACAAGCTGCTGCTGGCCACGCCGCCCCCACACTCCAACTCTACATTTACACGTGAAAATGCCTGCAGACAGACTCGCAATCATACAAACATACATCTTTGAAAGGTAAAAGCGGCGCCTCCTGCAGAACCAGCAAGGAACACAAGTGGTTTCTGGGTGCTAAGTCAACGACAAAGCACTTGTCTTTTCCAGCAGCCGTTGCACAGCGCATACAGCTGTAAAACCCAGATGATCAAACGTGCTGGAGCTCCACTTCGGTTGCTAGGTGACGGGGCAGTGCCGGTCAATTAACAGGGTCAGGTTTTTGAAAACCTCCCGATTGTCAAAAACAGCTCAGTGGGGGTTTTAAGCGCTTGGGCTTTAAAAACAATTGGGATCCAAATGGAAGTATGAAAACATGCAAAAAGGGATTGCCGGTACTCCGGCTTCTTCACAGTTAAAAACAACAACAGTTTTGCTTTTTCTAAATTGCAGTTGGGTGTGTATGATTGATTGTTGCCAATGGACTGGCAACAAGCCCAGGTGAACCATGCCTAATTGGGATGTGCTTAGACAACTCCTCCCTGCTGCACCTGTCTTATTTGCCTATTGGCATCTCTATCAATAAGCAGGAATGTGTGATACTATCTTGCAATAGCAAACCGTGCAGGTTTAAACTACAATAAATAGGAGGGCAAACATTCCAGGTTATAAATTTCAAATTTATCTTCGAACTCCAAATTATTAGACTAGTTTCTCTGAAAACAAAAACAACTTTAAGTCATAGCTTGTGTGGAAGAGTTTTCTCCTTTTCATTAAGAACATAAAATAATGTTCTGTGTCAACAACAAGCAAAACCACCAGACAGAAAGATCGACCTTTGAACCAAAGCCAGATGTGTGTCAGTGATGCAAGTAATACAAAAAAAAAAGAAGCCCATGGCATATTTGGCTCAAGCATTTGTTTCTTTCAAAGCCCAGGTTAAAGTTTTCATCGTCTTTAGTTCAATAAACAGAGCGCACCTCCGTCGCTTTACTTTTAAATTCTTAAGCCTGAAATGTATCCAGACCACAGAGCAGCTGAAGGGTTAAGCTGCATCTGATTGAAATCAAAACTGCAACACGTAGGTTTGTTATTTGCCCAAAACTTCAAAACAACATCTCTTTAAATTGTGACTGCAGACCGACTGGTTTATGCTTGGACAGGTTGTGTGTTGAGAGACGGTTTTCCTGATGCCCTGTGGTCATTTGGGCCACTCAATATTCAACGCTTCTCCACATCCTCCTCTGATTTTTGACATCAACACGGCGTTTTCTTCCTCTCGTTGTCCTTCACCGACTGTTTTCTTCTTTTCAAACAATTCTCTGTCGACCCAAAAGGTGGCTTTGCATAAAACTCCAGACTGTTGACCGTCACATGTTGGACTTCACTAAAAATCCCCCGATTTCCCCGTTCTGCTGCGATTTGTCTCCAACACGTCACGGTCAAAGTGATTCTGGTTCCTCAATAAGCAAATTGCACAGTTGCACGACGTATGCAAATGTTAATTTGAGCCACTTCCAACTCGATATTGTAGTTTATTTTCCTGCGTTCCTCCAATGTGCAGCGGACTGAGTTGAACTTGGGACACAGGCAACGACAAAGTAGCAGAAAAGAAGAAGAAGTTGACATAAATAAAACATTTTTCTGAGTTATAAGTTAGTCAAGAAATGCAAGTTATCCTGATAGCAAGACATAAGGACGTTTTTTGAGCTAACCGGTTTCTATTCAGATATGTCAAACACAGTGTTTTATTTGCATGTGTCCAGACCACATATTTAAAAACATTAAAAAATCCTTAAGGGTTTAAATAATGGCTCGTTCTGTTACTATAATTCCCTGGATTTGGGTCAGCCTTTTATTTATGCTTAACAAACCTGCATCTGTTCACCGACTGACCTCCTGTTAGGCGTGATTCAGTCACAAAGAAGCTGATAGTTACAGATGAGTCATTCGATAACTGCGCCTATTTCGACTATATGGCCCCCTTTTTTTTCTTTCTGACGCTTTTCATACCAACAAAAAGCCTGTTTGCTGCGTAGGTTTTTGCTCGTGTTTGGAAATACCCTTGAGTTTATAGGGTACTTCCGAACCGTCGCCGTGGTTTGTCTTAAAATTTCTCTGATTGTATCAGACGCTCGCGGATGTGCTCGAGACTGAAGAGACAAGAGCTGGCTGACAAACAAAATAAGTAAAAAATGAAAGTAGGACTGATAAACAACATGAAAATACAGCAAGAAGTGAAAATTTAGACCGCAAATTACATTTTAGTCATTTTACTCAAGGTTAAGAAAAAGTCTGGCGGTGTTCAGAGGCAATAAATCAGTTTTCCTTTCTAGGAGTTTCAGCTGTACCTGACCTGCTTTCTCAGAACTTGGAGCGACTCGAGTTCATTTTGAGAAAACTACGACGCTTCCTTTCAAGCTTCGAAGTAGCAGAAAGGAGCTGAGCAACGGAGTGGATTTTATTTATGAATTTTAGTTGTGCCGAAAAAGAAAAACCTGTGGGATCCTGGAAGTTCGTCGCTGCCTGACTTAAAGTAGTAATACAAGCTAATACGAGAGTTTGCACCATTTTTATCTATTCTGAAATAACACAGAGATCTTGCACCACTATGTATTCCTTTCTATTCATTGACGAGTGTCGATAAATGGTTTATATTTGCAGCTTTTACACACACAGGCAGACATATTGGATATGGGAGTCGAAGACCAAGTGGAAATTTTGACTTCGGATAATATTCCTGATGTTTTTCCAACTACAAACTCACAAATTTTTACAACCAAATATAAATAAAATGCACAATAACAAAACTAAGCCTTTTATCAAAGCAATAATTATTTTATTTGTCAGAATAATTTCAGTTTCACAGATAATGTTTAAAGCTAGTTTCTTGAGAAAAAGCTTGAGAAGTTTAAAAAAAAACTGATTATAAACCTGCAACTTTTTTTTTTTTTTTTTACCACCATGTTATACGTCAAACGGCCATCTTGGAAGTTGAACTTGGGGCTGCTTGAAGACCTCCAAGTTTTCAAATCTGACTCTATAAATTATTCTTTTTGGTGGGAATCCTTGCATCAAAGTGCAAACTGAATGCGCCACGCCTTCAAACTAAACTTGGTTAAATCTAAGGCTTTGTCAGTACAGAACCATGTTTGTACAAAGTGGTTCCTGAATGCCACACCATCAGTTTTACAAAGTGGATCAATACAAAACCTGACATGCAAGGTCAAATTTACAAATATTAAATGTTTACATTTTTGAATGAGAGTGTTTCTCTGTGTTTTCCCTGGTTCTGTAGTTGATCAGCCAGTTGGACAGACACACTGAGCAGCTAATGCAACTTCTTGTTGGAAGTTGTGTGGTTGAGCACTCGGCATCAAACCCAACAACAGTAAAGTGATTCACTTTAAAGAAAATCAAAACTATTTCTTTTTTTTGCTATTAGTCATATAAACGTATCACATTCTTTCTACCCGCCAACCGATGCAAGCCAGTTCAAAAGATCAGAAAGCGTGCCTGTGGTTCCATTTGAGCTCTAATGAGTAATACCTAAAATTGCAGACTAAGGCACCGGAAAGCAGGGGTCTCCTCGTGTCCTGACCCTGACGTCTAATCTGCCGGGGCGCTGTTTGTCATCCTGAATGCCACAAGAGAGCCGGAATAATTTAGACCGCCGACAACAAAGGGAGTAGAAAGGGAAGGAGCGAGAGTGAGCCTGTGTGTGTTGGGTGAGGCGGAGGGGAGAAGTGTGTCTGGCTTGCTGTCCTTCAACAATGCAGCTGCCACCCAATCTGTCCCCCTGTGACGGCGGTATTGTTCTCCCGGGCCGGAGCAGCATGCACAGACGGAGGTGGCGGTGGGGGGAGGCGGGCCTTAAACCTGATCACCCCCAACCACCCTCCACCCAATAACACACACACACACACACACACACACACACGCCCACACACACACTTGCAAAACACAGCTGGTGATGCATCAGCTGCAGATAAGATCTTTGAGGAGTCAGCAAAAATGAAAGCTTAGAAAAAGATGAAAAAACTGCTGTGACTGTGAACGTGTTGACTAACGTAACCAAGACGACAAACAACTCTCATGGTTCCTAAATGTAAAAATTCTGGGAATTATATATTTTTACATTAAATTATGTAAAGACAATGTTTTGATTTACATGTTGCTAAAAGAGGAGGTTTTAGTGAACGCCTTTTGTTGGAAAACAATGGACTATTATTTAGATATAGGAAATCTGATGGCATAAATCTGTCTATACTATCAGAGAACAAAATCAGACTCTCAAATTAGTAACTTTCCTCATTTAATTTGGTTCTCATTTTCATAGCAGACCTAAAAAGTTAACCTTTCTGACAACCTCTGACAAATAAAAAATAAAAAATCTAGTCAATCTGAGTTGTTGCATCATATTAATGGATTTGAGTCAAAATTCTTGCGTGTTTTTATTAGTCAAGCATAATTAACTTCTGGAGCCTTCAAAGATTCTGGGTAGAAAAATCCTTACAATCATAATCAAGAATATTTATGTTATAATACCTGATTTCATTTTAAAAAAAATGTATTTATTGTCTTATTGTTCATCTTTTCAGTCAAACGAGCACCTGTGTTACTGATCAACAATATTTTTGTTTGTTTTTAGCCTTGATTGGTTGAAGCAGTGGAATGTAGAGCCACACTAACTAGCTAATTATTAAGCTAATTATTATTATGTTAATTCATGTCCCCAATAGGACATGAATGAAGATCTGAATAAAATGTGGCAGCACAAACATCATCATCACCTTCCTAAAATAATAGCCTATTTTTTATTTAACCAAAATAAGTGGTGATTTATTTTACTTGACCAAAATCACTTTTAGGCCATTATTTTACGAAAGTGACCATATAGAAAACGTCGTTTTTCTGGCCAAATTCTCTCCAAGTTTCTCCACAGTGAGCAGATGCGGCAGCCTCCACCCTGCCTGCGCTGCCGGTGCCCCTGCATGCTGCTCCGTGTCTGCGCTGGTCCGGGGTTAGGCCTCCCCAGGGGGGGTTGTGGGGTGGATGAGCTCCCCTGAGATCAGACCCTGACCGCTCCCTCAGGGCCCAGCGCCGCCCGGCTGCCATTTGCCGGCTAAGCCTGGCCCTGAGCCGGTCCGCCACGTCAGCGACCGGCTGGAGGGACCAGGGGGGCAAAAAAGAGGGGGTATACCGACTGGGGCTGGGGGAACAGATGCCTACTGAAGCCACAAGGGACCTCCCTAAAAGCATCCTCCTCCTTCTCCTTTTCTACCCACCTTTGCCTCTTTCCCGCAACTGGTGGTGCGCAGATTCATCTTCCATGATACATATCACCACTGTCTGTCTGTTCTGCTGCCTCTGAGCGGGGTGGGGGGGCAGGGGTGGTTTGGGGTAAATCCTGATTTTTCTCCGCCAGGTTTTGCTGACTGAGTTTGCCGCTACACTTCTACCTCAAACCAGGATCACAGATGTTGCATAAAATATGGACGTTCAGAGTTTTCCTTGTTGAAAATAAGTTCTATGAAATGTGTTGGTTATATTGTCACCTTCCTAATGCGACATCCTCAAAAGTGATGAAAAAAAGATGTCCCCACACAGGACATCTGATTAAGGCAAAAAAAATAAAATAATAAATCCCATAAGTAATCAGATTAGCCTAAAAAAACACTTTTGGCAAAAAAAAAATTCCTAAATGTTGTAAATCATCTGATTTAAGATGGAAAAAAATAACATTTTTGGCAAAAATAATGACTTTTTAGGAAGGTGGCAATATTTAACTCTTTGAAGAAAACTGAATTTATTATGAGTTACAACAACATTAAATTAACTTTTGGGATCAATAAAGTAGAATGTGACAGCAGGGGAAAACCTCAGTTCAGATTTAGAGCAGAAACTGTGAAAACTGCAGTAAAACTATCAAAAAGAAATGAAGTACACAGTTAAATACAACTCTTAGAAATTTTTTATGTACTTTAATTGTACATAGTCTAGTTTAGTCTCCCACAAATAAGTTATTTAAATGTTAAGTTCAGCAAACTGTGTGAGTCTCTCAACAATTTCAAGGACTTGAATAATAGAAAACCCATTAACATCAGCTGTGTCGCACTAAATATCGACACACATTTGTGACATTGAATGGAAGGCATTTGTAATATAGGGAGGATTCAGTTTGTGCATTGATTAAAATGCTGCAACCTGCAACAAATCATGTAAAAAGCGTGCACTACGTCAAGCCAGAAGAAAAATGGAGAAACAAACTTACCGCTCAGATCCAAAACCAAAAAAGTTCTGTCACGAAACGCAACCTTTGGTCAATTCAGGAGCAAGGCTGACAGTCTAAAGAAGGGGACTTCCCAGTATTGATGGTGGCAAAATAAGCCCAGTATGCAAAGTTATTGGCAATTTCCCTTTTTTTTTTTAAAAGAGAAAAGTGCAACGGGATCCACCTGAGAAAATGAAGTCGAGTTCAACCCTTTACATTCTTCTTTTTTTGATCAGGAAACTCAGTGCAAAATGTCCTGAAGCTGCAGGATCATCAATGTGACTCTCAACAGATTGAGTGTAACTCGTCTACCATCCCCTCCCTGCACTGAGGCTGCTCCGTCTCCCCGAACCACGGCAGCTTATCTGACAACTAGCTAACATCTCTCACTCCCTGACTTGAGCAAAGCCTCCTCTCAACACTCTCCAAACATCCCCCATCCATCTACCAATAAAAAGAGACCACCAAGATATGGTAGCATAGCTCCACCCCTTTTCTGCTCTCCCCTTTTTTAACCTCTCTTACACGCACACACACACACACACACACACACCATGTCTTTCTATCATCACAGGGACTTTGCATTGACTACCATTCATTTCTACAGCCCATTACATTAAACCTAACCATTACCAGTACAGGCCTAAAACTCAATTGAAACCTTAGTCCTAAACCTAACCTTTATCCCCAAAACTGCTTGTATTTCCAACACATACAATGTAGTATTTTTTTTGGAAAAATGGGTCTTACACGGTGAAAAATGCTAAAACACACACACACACTAGCAGCCCGTCCGCCGGCTCAAGCCATGAATGGGTGAGAGGGGGTGAGTTGACAATGATGGGGAGGAGGGTCCAATGGAGAGCCCTCAGCGGGCAGCTGCACAGAGACGCACCATATTTAGAGGCATCAAAGACGCATGTACACAGCAGAAAGCATGAGTTAAAAAACAAAATACTGAGGACCCAGTTCAGAGCTCTGTGGAACACCTGGCCCAGTGAGGACGGCTGCTGCCTTCAACCCCTTTGTCTGTGGGACGGGGTCGACTCGGATAATGACGCAAATTATACTAAATGTGATGTTTGATTCCAGACTGGATGCCAGGATGTGAGTTTGCGTCCAATGGAAGGAAATGGAAAAAGCATTGAAAGTACTGAGGCATAAAGGGAAAAAGTTATTTATGCATAAGATGTGTACAGCTTGCTAAAGAAAATAAATAGTCAGATTGGGCGAAAGCGTAAACCATATTTTCATTGTCTATGTTCCCAATACATCAATGTTCTCCAACGTTGATTTTTGCTTTGATTGCAGTATTCAGCTTCACCACTAGATGTCAGAATATTCTCCACATTGCACCTTTAATCTGTCAAGTTAAACCAGTTTCAATATCTGACTATATTTTCTCTCAGTTTTTGACATTCGGGTTACATGTCAACATTGGAACAAAATTAACACTAAAATGTTTTTAGAAATTAATTAAGACAATTTTTATGATATATTTAAAAAAAAATAATTGTATGCTAATACATTTTTTGTTCCGTCATTTTAGCAAGCACAGCTAACCTAAAACAAAAATAACTTTAGTTTAATGTCAGTTATTCTATTTCACATTGCTTGTTGGTTCCAGCTGACTATTTATTTCTGTATCATCAGTCTCATGTAATATTGAATTTAAGATGTCATTTTTGTCTTTCTAAAGCTGCAGTATGTAAAAAATGTCTTTATGTATTTGATAAGACTGACACATTGTGAGCAGCACATACACGATGTGACTGACAGCGCTATGACCCGCCTCCTGTGTCCAGTTAGCACTGGGAGAACAAAGAGGAGCTAAATTATTAGTTTCATGATCATCTGTCTCAAATCACACTGTCACAACATAGTGACTGGTATAACAAATATCTACAAAAATAGATATGCCTCGGGCTAAAGTGCTTACAGACACGCCCAGTTAAGTTGTTAATAGGTTCTATAGAAAACTGTTTTTACTACAGCAACCTGTAATCAGTTTTAACCTTAAACTCTACATGTTTCTTTCATCGCTTCCCAATTATTTTACTCTTTTCCCTTTGATCAGGTCCACCTCTTCCATTTGAACAAAATGATCGCACCAACACCACCTACAAGCTGCTCAACATTTTTCACTTCCCCGCTGACGTTTTCCTCACTCGCCATCTGTTACTGTTCCTGCGTTCTAAAACAAAACCGTGTATTGTTGTGGAGCAATTTTCAGCTCTGCCAAGTGTTTCCTGCTTGGGAAGCCCGGGTTATGCAAATCACATGTAGCTCCAGGTTACACACAGGAGCTTTTTTATTATTATTATTTTTTTTTATCTTTGTGGCCGAGCACTCAAAAGTTTTCACAGTGAATGCCAGGAGGTTTACTATGCAAATCTGTTTAACCGCATCAAGTGGCTAGACCTGCTTTGGCCTTAACAAACACAGCTGCAGCACGGCGATGCACCGGGTGTGACTGATAGGAGAATAAGGTGCAAATTTACAGATGCTTGTTAAATTTACACATTTATTTCTGGATACAATATTTAAGCTTTCATTGGTCCTACGTTTATTTGCTTGGTATTCAAATGAACACTGCAGAAATGCTTTGCTCTCAGACACACGAGAGTCAGTGATGCTGGTGTGTGCGCTGCTAAATGCGTTGCTAAACAACTTACCGTTACAGAACAGCTGTTTATTCGTTGGCGGCTATGCTAGCTAGCCTGAGCTGAGCCAGCTGTAACTTAGCAGAGAGAAAGGGGGAGCTTGTGTACACGAGGATGATTGACAGCGCTAAGACTCTCGTCCGAGCTCTGATTGTTTCTGATGGATGTATTTGTTCAGATGATGGGGAAAAGGCAGAGGAGCTCATTTTCCCCCCCAGAAATTATCTGTCTTATAATGTCACAACATAGTGAAAGTTTTAAAAAATATGTAAAAACAAAACTTTTTTTTTTCTTTTTTTTAAGGTTACATACTGCAGCTTTAATAAAGCTTAACTCAGTAGAACTTCTTTACTTTCCAGACCACGGTGGTTCAATATTTTATTTTATTTTTCTTGTGACAAGAATTGTTTCGGTCCAGAGAATTTGTGTTTCTCCAAAGAACAGTCCAGAAACTCTCTGCCACTCTCGCTTGCATTTCTTTCAGTGACTTCAAGCCATATCAATGGCTTAATGGAAACATCAGAGGTGTTCTGAAACCAGCGAGTGGAGCCAGGTGCACGCTTAAAACTGAAATAGAAAATCAACAACAAACCAAACCGTTTCTCTAAATCCACGTCTTTCTCACATCATTTCCCAATCAGGGTAATTTCCTGCGGAGCCTCACATCCACCACCATCTCCACCCCCAGCTCTTCTCTGACTAGGACTCCCTAATTGGGGCTCAGCTGACAGGTTTTTCCCTTGGGGAGCGGGAGCCATGTGGACCATCTGCTTGTAGTCGCAGGATGAACAGGTGTCCCGCTCTCAGCCGCCTGCCTGCACCTTACCAGGCCAGCGCGGAGCTAGCTGCTGTTTACACTGGATAAATAAGAGCAGCTTCTCCCTGACCTGCACAGAGTCTGTCCTTCAAACATGGCGGCGAGGCAGATGGGGGAAAAAAACTAATACCTGGTATTGTTTTTCTGTGTCGCCTCAACTCTAACTTTGTTTGTCTACGTCCGCGCCAGAGAGATTTGAAAAATATTTAGCTTATTTATACATCAAACCTTTATATTGTGTCTGTGATGATGTTGAACCTTATGTAGGAAATTCAAGTTTTAACCTTTACTAAATTCAATAGTTCTGAATGGAAATATTTTCTAACAGGCCAGTTCCAGGTGAACGTGTAACTATGAAATTTAACAAAATATCAATCCCGACCTCTTTACACTTACTTCTTTTTTTTATTTAGTGTCTTTGTCTTTATTAACCCAGAAAATACATTTCTTTTAGTGCTGTCTAAACTTTTGATCAAATAAAAAGGCTTCCGTCAAGCGTGTTCAGCATCGTGAGTTATCGCTAACAAATTCTCAAGCCCGCTGGCCGGCCGTCTCTTTGCATTTTCCCTCCCGGCCACACAAAGCCTACGTCTTTAAGATTTATGGCGATGTTATCTTGTCAAGGAAGAGCTTTGATCTTCCTCTCACCAATAAATTAGATTTGCATTCCCAGAGCTGTTTTGACATCCCAGCCAATGTTTACATACATTACAACTACAACCACAAAACTTTAATATATTACATTAGGGTTGTACGTGTTGGATCAACACAAAGTAGAGCATAACTCGGAAATGGAAGGAAAAGCAAAGAATTGTTGAGCCCCTCTGTCTATTGCTGCAATGTCTCCATTAGCATCTGTAGATCTCAATTTTGTGGTTCGACACAGATTCCCAGAGAGATTTAGGGCTGGACTTTGACTGGGCCATCCTTAGATCTAAATTTACTTTGATACAAATGATTACACTGTATCTCCAGCTGTATGTTTAGGATAATTATCGTGCTGGGAGCTGAACTTCTGGCCTGGTCCCAAGTCGACAGGTTTTTCCTGCAGAGTTTATGGCTTTCACCATGTTACTGGGAGGCAGTAAATTCTGGGGGTTGTCCAGTGTTTTTCTTCCAGGCTCTTGCATTTAGGTTGGAAACTCAAATCTGTTTCTCATCTGATCACAACAACTTCTACTACTAGTCCAGCACAGTTTGCGGTAAGTCTAAAGACTTTCTTTGTACAAATGGTTGAGAACAAATCTAATAGCAGTTCTGTTGGAAGGTTTTATCCCAACATATACTGTTGAATACTTTTTGTTTCCTTTCTGATCGATGCTCTCCCTGCATGGGTTGTAACTCAAACACACAGGATGCCGTCCCTTGAAGACAAACTTTGGACATGAAAACTACTGACTTGTTTCTACTGATTGGGTTGGTACGGTTCAGAATACTATGTTATATCAAAGAAGATGGTTCCATAGGACTCTCATTGCTTATAGCGTTGCTTCATACTAGTGCAACAACAAAGGTGACCCAGTCATTGGACTGTACTGTGCGATGCGAGTATCTGCACTCTAACAGTACCATTGTCCTGTGGATCTATAACTGACAATGGAGGTGTGGGGAAAAAAATCTGATTCCATAGAATGGCATTTTCTAATTCTGAATCGGTTCAAAATGCTCAAAAATTTATTTTAAAATGAGTTTAAGTTGTACGTCTTTACTGCTCCAATTTGTGAGTAAACTACACATCGCATTATGCGTCCACTTGGCTACCATATTTATCTTGAATATTTCGTTGATGTTTTCTTTTTATTTAAGAAAAGGCCAGGCAGATAAGCTGACCTTATATTAATAGCTGAAGTTAAAGAATTGGATGCACAATCCTATTTTTGTTTAATGTACAAGAACGAGTTCATAAAGTTGGTTTAAATGAAGGCTCTTCGTTCACACGGTCTTTCCCCGTTGCCGGTCACGTCGTTTGAATCAAATTTTTGGACCTTCTGAACAGAAACATTGATCGCCGAAATAAAAACTGTTTCTGAAACGAGTCGCTAAGCCATCCTACCTTTGCGGTACGGATCGGTTGTTTTGGCATCTTACAACGAAAGCAGACATGCATCAAACCACACCGACCTGCGCCTCAGTTCATACGTCTAACACCTTTTACAGTCACTAAGAACAAACACCTGATGATAAAACGAACCCTGAGTGAATCCACAAAGGAAACGTCAGGAGATGCAGCAGCCTGGATAAACACAGAGCCGATGAGCAGGGATTATACCGGCCCCTTAACAAGGCCTGAGGGCTGGACACAGGGAGACCAAGAGCCAGTCCAGCTGGTGTCAGCCACACACACACACGTCACAAAATACTATACCAACAGCCTCTACACATGCTCCTACCTATGAAGAGGGAAACTAAACCAACCAGACCACAGGAGGTTGTGTGTGTGTGTGTGTGTGTAAAGGGGGATGGAACGGGGTCACTTAGGACTTTGAAGGGACAAAAGTTTGGCTTTAGGGCCGGTGGCCTCGGGGTCACTTAAGGAGGCAGCATGAAAACATACAAACACACGCGCACACACGCACACACACACCACCTGCTGTTTCTTACAGGCTTGTGTTTGGTGTAATGGAGATGGAGTGCTTCAGCGTCTACACAAAGAAAGACACATTGCTGGGATTTACCACATAACTCAGACCAATTAAACCTCCACGGCAACTCGCTGGGAAGCCTTCAAAGTAAAAGAGCCGTTGTTCTCTCGTCTTATTTATCAGGGCAGGAAATGGGAGGAAAAATAAAAACCTCCAACCCAAGATCACAGAGAGAACTGTTCACATTTTACAACATCAGATATTTAGTGTAACATATTATACCTAAAGCAGGAATGTCCAAATTAAGATGGCTGGAACATGCAAGAAGCAAAGCGTTGTTCTTTCAGATCTCTGCTCATTGAGATGGTCAAATGAAGCTACCGACTTCACATTGCCACAAGTTTTTACATGTACTTAAATCCAAATTTAACCCAAAAAATCACCAGAAGTAGAGAGAAATATGCAGGCAGCTTAATAAAACATCTTGAAAGAAGCGACTCACTCAATCGTGCGCTCACTTGCCCTGAATTCTCTGTTCTGATTCTTTCTACCAGGACTGTAAAACTCTGGCCCCCAGGGGCCACGAGTCCTTCAAGAACACGATGGCCTGCCAAGGAGGCATCTTAGCCTTCTGGGACAGATGTCCTGGAGGACAGACACAGCTGAAAGTTGCAGGACACTGAAGGTGCAGAAGAATGGAGTTTGACCCTCGTGTTTAATGTTAAGGCTGAAGTTGCATACAGCTGACATTACTGATAAGATTTGTCATCAGACAGGCGCAAAGTTTGAGGTTATGTGCAAAAAACAACAACAAAAAAAAATGAATGAATAACATAATTTCAAAAAAATTAAGGCAGGAGAAACTAACATTTTCCTATAAAATGTATTAAAAATGTCTCTGCAGATAGAAACAAACATCAGGACAACAAACCAGAATTGTGACCTTAAGATACCTTAAGATTTTTTTGTTAAAACATGTTTATTCCTGATTTTCTGAAGTTGCTCACAGTAGGTAAGATTATCCAGAAATTGATGATACTTTATTGTTACTTGACGAAAGTAAAATGCATTAATAAAAGTTTTTTGTTTTTTTTTTTACTCAAGTAAATGTAACAATTGGTTACTACTCAACTCTCCATTCATAACTTTATCCGATTTCTGATTTTACTCAGGTTTTTCCTTCCTTTCTTAAAAATAAACGACAGAAAACATCTTCGAAAGTAATTGTTTTCATTTCTCAACTTTCCCTTCCCTTCTGTACTTGAAGCGTACCTCGGTGCGGTGTTCTCCCAAAACGAACCCTCATACAGGGATTATCAGTTCCGGTTCAGGCGGATTTGATAACTTGCTCTACGAGACCTTCCGAGTCGCTCTGGTCGGGGCTGATGAGCTACAGACACTCAGACCTGGCGCCGCGACAGCGCGCGAGGCCAATGCGTAGCGGTGGGCACGGCGCACGGCTCAGCACATCAACTGTAAAAATATATTTTAATAATAAATGCAAGCAGCAAAACGAGATGGTAGGCGACGGTGAGCTGACAGCTCTCTGAACTACAGGAATCGGAGGAGTATAATGGAGAATATCATATTTCCAAAAACGTAACATAAAGAAAATTCGATTAATCGATAAAGTTGATTTATACTCCAACTTCAGTATTTTGTACATCCTGTCAAAGCTAATTTTTCTTGTGCATCATCTTATGTTTGGCAGCAACTTTATTTCCTTTCAGATTCCTCAAACTGCAACGAGGTACCAAACCAACCTGGTTAGGGTTTAAAAAGGCAGATATTTTCTAAACGCAGTAAGTTCCTCACATATAGTTGAGAAAGTAAATTCATTATTACTTACTCTCTCAGCTGGATTGACAACATCTCTTGTCTGCATTATGCCCCGCAAGCGAGGAAAACCAGTTTTCAGCAGAACAATAACAATAAAACTAAGTAAAATCTCTTTTTTTCGTCATAAAGAAACTTCAATGTAGTTATGGAAAGTAATAAAATCAGGTGTTTGTCATTTTAATGCCAGATTTTCTCTATTTTACATATAATCAGCCTCTTAAGCTCACAACTTAAGCTCACAGCTTTTTTATTAAGTCATGATAGATGGTCACCCCGCAGCCCCCCTGCTCCCCTCCCTGCAGGCCTATTGAACACAGAGTGCATATGTGTCTCCAGTGCACTTCAGCGCAGATCCTCGTTTACGTATATGCTCTTGCATCCTTCTGTGTGCTTGTGTGTGCCTGCGAGGTCATGTGTCTGCCTATCTGCAGGTGTGTGGTGGTGTGCGTGTGTGTGTGAGTGTCATCGGGGCGAGTGCCGGGTCAGGGGGTCAGAGGGAAACAATGGCGTGGAGCAGCTCCCAGCTGCCAGGCCAAACGTCATTCAGCCCCTTCCATCCCCCCGCCTTTTCTTTAGGAGTGTGCCATGGTGCTGCTCCTGCTGATCACTGACACACACACACACACACACACACACACACGCTCGCACACATGCATCGCAGCCTGACCAGCAGCTTGCAAAAAAAAAAAAAAGAGGTAAAAGGGCACATGGGGACATGTGCAGAGCATGCACAGAGTCAAAAGGAGAAACAGGCTGAATTCATGCCTAGGAGCGAATCATATTTAAAAAAATTTTAAAAACTCACTTTATGACACTGCAAGGATTAAAAAGCTAACAAATTCATGTGAAGAAATCATTTTGAGTTGATTTTTTTAAATTAAAAAGCTCAATATAAACAACCACCCACATAACTGCAGCACTTCCCATTTTCTCTTCTTTTTTTCCCGCATTATACTGTTGCTGTGTATCTTGGCGTAATGGGAAAATAAACTAAATTGATAAAAGGAAAAGAAAAAAAAAATTGCATGAGAATAATACATTTGTAATGGCTATACACCACAAAGATCTTGTTTATCAGCGGCCAGACAACTGTGAGAATGTGCATATAAATAGGACGATCTTAAAGATAGAAGTGCAGTTCAGTGGGTCAGAAATTCTCCTTCACAGAAATGTGGCCTATGTAGGCCTGTCACGAAACCAAATTTTGTGCCCATTGTTGGACACCATGTAACAGTCATTATACTGCTTGGTTCCCAGAGATGAGTAGGTGTCACCACAAGGGGGCGCCTATTCCCTTTTTCCTTAGTTGTATTATTGTGCAGAGTGAGAACTCTTGTTGTAGAGAAGATCATCGGTGATGATGAGGTGCGGAGCGGTAAACTATCGTTACTTTTCTCATGTATGAGGTTATAATCTTAGTACCGTGGAGATCTGGCTTTAAATGGACGAAGCGAAATAAAGTGAAAGTGTGGAATACTT
>CAEGAD010102024.1:0-34877 GCA_903067055.1 Poeciliopsis paucimaculata
CAGTCTCAGGGTGCTGGATTTGGGGTGGAACCCTCCATGCATTGTTAGTAATTTTCGTGTCTTAACATCTGTGGCCTTTATCTCCTCCTTTGGCCAGCTAATTATTCCTGCAGGGTATCTGATTACTGGCAAGGCGTAGCTGTTTATATATATAGGCCCGGGGTCTTTCTGCACGGAGTTTGCATGTTCTCCCTGTGTATGCGTGGGTTCTCTCCGGGTTCTCCGGCCTCCTCCCACAGTCCAAAAACATGACTGTCAGGTTGATTGGTCTTTCCAAATTCTCCCTAGGTGTGAGTGTGTGTACATGGTTGTTTGTCCTGTTTGTTTCTGTGTTGCCCTGCGACAGACTGGCGACCTGTCCAGGGTGTACCCCGCCTCTCGCCCGGAACGCAGCTGGAGATCGGCACCAGCAACTCCCGACCCCCTAATTATATATTAGAGATATTTAATTATTCCCCTTAATAATTGTTATATTGGAGGGTTGTGGGGTGTGTGTGTGTGTGTGTGTGTGTGTGTGCGTGTGTGTGTGTGTGGGTGTGTGTGTGTGTGTGTGTGGGGGTGTGTGGGTGGGGGTGGGGGGGTATTGGAGAAAAGAATGTGATTGATGCCTAGATTTACGAGCAGCTCTTAAATGCACCATCAACTCGTCTCAGGCGGCTGTTAGACACGCGTTCACACTGTTATAATAGGTTGGCCTTAAAATGATCAGCTCAGACCGTCGGCGCTGTTTTTCCTGCAGATCGAACTGATGTGATGTTTTGTTCGTAATTTGACAGAAGAAGAAAAAAGCAACTTTCCATGACTTTGTTGTCACCAACAGCAAGTTTTTCCAACATCTTATTTTGTATGTATTCATTTATTTCCCATTTTGCCGGTTTTGCCGAGCTGCAGGCATGCAGCAGGAGCTTCTTTTCAAAGTCCTGGTTGTCGGGGATCTTGGTGTGGGGAAAACTTCTATCATTAAACGGTACGTTCATCAGATCTTCTCCCAGCACTACAGAGCCACCATCGGGGTGGACTTCGCGCTGAAAGTTCTGCAGTGGGACAGTGACACTGTGATCCGGCTGCAGCTGTGGGACATAGCAGGTCTGCCTCAGTTTTATACACCAAAAAAAAAAAAAAAAGAAAGAAAAAAAAAAAACGATCTTTTGAGTTGGTATTTTTAAAATTATTTAAAGTATTTAAAATTATTTAAGTACTTTAACGTGGCTGTTTGTGACTGTGTCAGAAATTGTAACAATAAAAATACTTCCCCAGTGAGTCAGTCTGCCTTCTGCATGCCACAGAGCCTCCCTGTACTTGATGCTTCCTCGTGGAATGTAGATCTTGTGTCTGACTGTGACTGAAGTGTTCCCATGATCAATAATATCAATCACATGATGGTAGCTACCATAAAATAAATGGGCTCACTCTCACACACACATGCACACGCCCGCACACACACTCAGATATTTGTGGAGTTGAGGTGGTTTGCTGTTCTTTTGTCCCAGGACAGGAACGGTACGGGAACATGACCCGTGTCTACTACAGGGAGGCAGTGGGAGCACTGGTAGTGTTTGATGTGACGAGGGCCTCCACGCTTGAGGCTGTGCTGAAGTGGAAGGATGACCTGGACTCTAAGGTGAGACAAACTCAGTTTTAGGATTAGGGATTTTGTGTCCTTTTCTGATCACTCTGTGTCTTTCTCAATCTGTAACCTTACAAAAACAGTGGCCTTTCCTGGTAATTCAGAAGCTATAGAAACACTAACTCTGCAAATGTAATTGAATGTGATCATGCAGTGATACAGAAATCTGTAGTTGTGTGTCATCAGCATAGAAGTAACTTTCTGTGCCGGATGTTGAACAAAACAGATTGAAAATGGAGCCTTGAGGAATCAGATATTTCATTGCCAACTGATACAAAGTAAAGATTAAGATTTTAACTAGTTTTCCACTGAACAAGACATTCACACACTTTTCCAATCAACCAATTAGTATGTTCTAGCCATCTATGCCACTCTTATGATTCAGTAACACCAGCACAGAAGTTTTAGCTTCTAAGCTGTATAGCATTTAAAACCTTTTCCAATCGAGTAATGCTGGTCAAATCCCCTGATTGGAAAGCATTTTTTTTATTAAAAGGCTGTAAATTTGTAATGGGCTTTGGTCAAGAGATGACAAAATACATATGATAAGAAATGTTGTAATATCTCTTAATCTAAGCTAGGGGGCGCAGGCAAGCCTTGACTAAATGTAGCCTGAAGGTGGAGCCTTGTGAAACTCTGCATGTCATCTTTCTCTGCTTAGATTTACAATAACCAGTTTAAACAAAGTTGTTTTGGATGGTTGTAAAAATCCAAACGTTCATACAGGTGAATGAGTATTTTTGGGCTTGACTTTGAAATAAACAATCACAATGTTTTTGCATGTTCTCGTTAAAATATTGGATATAAAATAGCGGCTGATGCAGCTATAATGTGAGGTTCTTTTTATCTTTCCTCAGGTGACTCTGAACCATGGGAGACCAGTTCCTGCTGTTCTGCTTGCCAACAAGTCAGACCAGATAGCGTGTCAGCTGCCCAAACTGGACTTCTTCTGCAGAGAGAACGGATTTGTGGGCTGGTTTGAGACTTCTGCAAAGGTAACATCACTTTGAAAAGCAGAACAGCAGCATCCAGACCCATATTTTACTGCAGAAGTGCGCTAGTGCTATTAAAGACCTTTGGAAGCAGATTACCAAAGAAAAAATACTTAGGACAAATAGTAAAAGGCAACAGCAGCTGACCATAAAATCAAAAGATTTGCTTGAAACACAAATTATTTTTGGGCTGTGTATGCTCTCTCGGACAGCTGGAAAAAACATTTTTGACTTATCAGTAGCACAAGATGAAAATGTAACACATCCAGGTTTTCAAAATCTGCACATTTTGTTCTGAATTCAAGAAACCTAACTGCAAATTCACCACATACTTTTCTCTGAACCTCTATAATCCAACTTATGGCGTTACTAAATTCAGTGGAAAAAAACCAACATTTTGTAGCATTCTGCTCATTCATGACGCAAAATAAGTTGTAAAGAACATTTCTTTAGAAATGCTTGTGTGTTCTACCAGGAAAACACAAACATCGATGAGGCAGCGCGCTGTTTGGTGGAGCACATCATGAATAACGAGGAGAGCTCAGTGACAGAGCGAGAGCACACCTCCATCCTTCTGTCGGGATACGCAAGCACCGCAAGGAGTCCTTTAAACTGTTCTTCTTGTTTGAAATAATCACATTGCATCATTACATCAAAAGTTCCTTTTATAAGCTACATGTAGTAAGTAAGAACATTATTTAAAGCTGTGCTCACACTCCAATATAGAGGAGCAAATAAAGTGGAGCACAAACTGCAAGAGAGTTTTGTTTTTTATGGTTTTATTTTTTGTTATTTAACCAACTAGAAAAATGTAAACACATAAAATATGAAGGTTCTCAGAAATATTGACCTTACATTCAGTTTGTGAGCCACGTGTCACAATGTGAGGTTGTGGTTTGAATATTTTTATTGGTTTCTGCAATTAGCACAATAAATGTCAGCCTGGTCATGAAGTGGAGTCATTCTATTTTGTGTTTTAGATTTAAAATAAAAGGAAGCCTAATATACAAATATGCATTTTTAAAACATATATGTGTTTAACTAGCTAGAAAGATGAAAAAAGTGATTATTTCAAATAATTACCTTCTCTGAACATTTTACAACAAGGCATTTCTGCAACATTCTTTGGAGAAAGAAATCCGGACTTCTGTGGTGGATGGAGGACAATTGTGGCTTGATTCAACCCAGAAATATCAGATCACATGTGGTTAGATGACTGCAGCCAGGTGTAACGGCTGCAGCAGGTTCATCACACCCTGCAGCAGACCTAAGGCTCAAGAGGAAGAAATTTTAAAAACTAACTTTAATCTGTTGAGGTAAAAATGTCCAATTAGGAACATTTTAACCTTATTACTGCAATTGCATCGGAAAAGAAAAACAATTAAAAATTTCTCAGTCAGATTTTTTTTTTTTTTTTTTTGTGCTTTTGATATTTGAATGTGTCCCAATTATCTCAATACCGCAGTCTCTGTTTATCTCGACAAAGACAGATATCTTGTCCCAGCAGGACTTTCTGCAGGCCAGCTTTTCTCTATATGAACCTGCAATACTGTGTGCAACATTAGAAACAGTTATCAGCTGCTTGAATGCTCCTTGTGTTCTTCTATTCAACAGAGAAAAAAAATTACAACAATCTCCTAAGGTCAAAATAAAAATAGAGGTAATTGAGGTTCCCGTGTCTCGTTAGTGACATCTCCAGTCCAAAGAAAATACAAACATCCTTGCAGAGCCGAGTTTTTGCTGCAGACATAACAGCAAACTATGCCAGAGCTGACTTGCTGTCAGACTGTTGCACCATTGTTGTGGTAAGTTATTGTTTACAACCATAAAATCAATATCTTCCCAAATCTGAATCTTTTCTTTCTTTCTTTAAAATCAGCAAAGAGAACCTGTCTGCTTTTGTGCCAGCATGCTCTGAGTGTTATTTAAGATTCAGTGTTTTCTTTTACATGTTGCTTTGGATTTTACTTCACACCAGTAATGAGCTCCTGGATCAATTTGTAAAATTACAAATGTGTGTCTCTATTCTTTGTGGACATGCCAAAGAAAAATAATTCTTGTTTTTGTGTCTTTTGTGTTTTTAGGATCTCTTCATAAATCACAAGATGCTTCAGTAAAATCTCACAAAACAGGATGAAGTATGAGAGCTTAAAGATTGTCCGCAACCATATATTTTAAATTATTGTCAATGCTAGACATAAAAAACACCTCCAGGATCAATAGGTAGTTAAACACCTGAAAAAAACAATTCACTTTTATATTAAATGCTATGAAGAAAACCCAGAGAGACATTGGAGGGCGTGTATGCTAAATTAAACTTTTATGATGAAAAAAGATGAAAAAATATTGTTTTATTGCATGGTCTTAACGGGGCTTCATCCCTGTGGTAAGAAGATATTAAGGGCCTATGAGCCTCAGCGACAAAAAGGCTGAACTGAGAAAACATAATTATGCTGAAGGGATCCAACTCAGACTGGGTCTGAGACTCACCCAAACCAATTTCATGCCAAATAAAAAGAAGAGTCAGAGCTTCCCTTTTATTAAAAACACACATGTGTTTTACCCATCCAGACGTTCATGAAGGACAGGATGTGGACATCTAACTTCTCTCATATACTAGCATTAGCTCTGGTCCTTTAATTTAACATAGCATACAAAAGGGCTCAGCTGAGCAAAACCTACAAAAAATCATATCACAATTTACAAATTCATGTTACTTTTTGATGAAATACTTGTATTGTGTTATGAGTTAATCCACTTGACTTTCTATTATACAATAACATATTTAGACATTTCTTTAACTTTGCAAGTTATTTATCTAACAAAGTCCAGTAGACTGCATTGTGTTTGCAGCAATCACCTCTCCTATCATCATGCAAGCGTAAACCAATGGGAAGGTTTAATTTTCGCAGGAATGAACCACCAAAGGAGTGTGGCTCAGCAGCAGCAGCAGCCATCTACCACAATCAACAAAGAAAGGTTGAGTGGACAGAAAGGAGACAGAAGCACTGAGCTAGGAATACTTTCTATGAGAAAGAAAAAAAAATGTATTTGAACCAATATCTCTGTCAATGTTTCCTCCAGGAAAACGATACAGTAAACATAGAATAAGTGTGCTCAAAGTACTTTCCTAGCCATAATCCTGGCAGAAAAATTATAATAATAAAAACTACTGTGGAACAAAATTAATTATCTACAATATTTAAGATTACATCTAGACATATATAAAATATTCTGAGTTGTATAAGCTGTTTTTCTACTCCTCTCTCCTATCCAGGTGCACCTAGTGACTCAAAGTCTCATAAGAACGGTTCTCCTTTGTGTAGGTAGAAGGGAGGACCAAGGCCAGCTGCCTGCAAGGGAAGAAATAACAAATAGTTAGCTCACCCCCACTATGGGAATGGGACGAGATGCTCAAATTATCTGTGTAGCCTTGGAGGAAGCTAGGTAAAGGGCGCCTCCCCCTCAGGGCTGTTTATTTGGTTCAGAGTCCCCCTTTTTATGTTATGTGTCCTAATTTAATAATGGGCATTTGAAACTTCCTGTGCGCCAAGGAACTGCATATGATTCTGTGATTGGTTCAGCCTCCCCAGAACACACCTAGAGTGTGCTTTGATTTTATCTGTCGTTCTCCACTTGCAAGTGATATTAAAAGTTTTTGTTCTTTGCCCTTTTGCTGTCTCAGTTTGATCTCTGGAAAATCTGTGCATTTCAACACTACCCTTAGTTAAACCTAGTTAATAGCTTGATTAATTGTGTCATTCAAGAAAAGGACTCAACTAGATACAGAAGCTCAGAGACATGGGTCCTTTCTACAGACAAAATAACAAGGACTGTAATAGTTTATGTTAAGAACTGCTCTGTCTATGAACCCATCCAGAAAAGAGACAAAGCAAAACACAGAACTACCAAGCTAGGAGTACTTTCTATGGGAGAAAAAAAGGGATGAAATCACCTCCGGTGAGGAGGAGAACTTTCCACGAGAACAAAATAACAAGTACCCAAAATTAGAGGCCCATGAAAATACAGACCCACAAAGTAAGGGGTACTTTCTACTGAAGACAAAAATATATAAACACCAAGCAATACCTGAGCCAACATCTCTACCTAGAAAACAGACAAAGCACATCATAGAAACAATATACTGGAAAAACAAAGAGTACTTCTTTGATCAAGTGCTGGTCAGGTGTAACCTCTCTGAAGGGAAACACTGCAGTGCTCCACACTGATCTTAGCATGATTGCATTTTACAGTTTCAGTCATACAAACTGAAAAATACCAGCTAACCAGAATGAATTGCAACAAAAAGAAATTCTCCTTGGCACGATGCTTTGAATTTCCATACAACACCTTTCCAATCATGCTGCTAGTTGAGGGGACACACATTGTAAAATATATTAAAACAACTGACTAAATGACATGTATATGTTGGCATAACTATAACACAGCTTAAAGCAACAGACACTCCTTAACAATGAAGGTGGGTTTTGTTCTGATGATGGATTTGTGTTTAGATTTGTTTTGAGGCTCCAGTGCTCAGCAAGGTGACCACAGCAGATAATTGCCTCATCAACTGGGTCTGTCGCCCTCCCCAGACCCGAGAAGTTGCCCAATCGCCCTCGTCTCCCTCCCTCTCTCTCCGTCACCTGATTCACGTGCTGCCATTTTACACACAAGTTTGATTGACATAATAATAATTGAGGAGGGGATAAGAACTGGCCTATCGGTAACCTTTAGGAGAGAAATACTCCCCTTTTTTCAGTGCGCAGACTGAAAGAGACTGAGGTTGGTGCAGCCAGCGCGGGGTGCTGTGGGGATCAGAGAGGCGTTTGCGCTCGGATCGCTTTGATTCTGGAGGAGAAACCGGGTCAGGAACAGGGAGACTGCTGGGAAGGAAAGGACAATGCTGTTTCGTGTCGTTTCGTCACTCACGGTGGATGCCGCGCAGATCTTACTACTAATCACCGTCCGTGTTTAGATTAGGGACATTTCGGATTCGGCGTTGACACGGACGCACCCTGCCACCGGCATCCCAGCCTTTGGGCAGCATCTATTTCAGGGATCGCTCACTGTGCGCTGGCTGCACTGCATGCCAGCCACCTCTTTATGCAGATTTCTACCTACATTCGTCGTTTTGCCTGAATGTGACTGTCCTCTGTCATTTTTTACATGATTTTTTTGGCCGCCGCATGAATTCTCCCACCGGATCCTCGTCGGTGTACTCTGCTGCTTCTCTCCTCCTCTTCCTCCTCCTCCTCCTCCTCCTCTTCCTCCTGACTCTCACAGAGGGCACTACCCTCCTCCCTACCACTAAAGACATTTTGATCGTCCTCCCCAGCTCCCCCCACCCGGACACGACCATCACCACCACCACCACCTCCTCTTCCTCCTCCTCCTCTTCCTCCTCCTCCTCCACTGTAACATGTCGGGACAGTCTTTGACGGACCGGATCGCCGCCGCGCAGCACAGCATGACCGGCTCTGCCATCAGCAAAGCCGTCTGCAAGGCCACGACGCATGAAGTCAGCGGACCCAAGAAGAAACACCTTGACTGTAGGTTGAAAGCATGCCATCACTGCTCCTAGCTGCTGTAGCTCATAGAATAGCCTGCATGCACCTTTTCTCTCTCGCTCGCTCTCTCACAAAGGACAGTCTGTACAAACAGCATCCGGCCGGGTTATGTTTGCAACCTGTTTTTATTAGGAATAAGCATTTGCGTCTGGGATGTGCGGGGGGCAAAATCGCGCACGCAACAATGAGCCTGAGCATCATCAGCGCAAGATTTAAATAAAGGGGCGAGGGAGCAGGGCACTATCTGGGCATGTCATTCTGGGGAAATAGGCCACTCTGGAATGGGCTAATCACATTGCAACCAGCCGCTTTATATTGTGGGCCTATCCATTATTAACGCCACTATCAGCAGCAGCAGCAGCAGCGTGCATGCAGCACTAGGCTACATTCCCCTGGAGACACTTCAGTACATAATGTGCATTATCGTGCAGCATCACCAAACATCTTCCTCTTCATTTCCACAACCGCGCATTCAAGTTCACTGTCGCGTCCTCAGGGGTTTCATCATTAATGAATGTCCTGCTGTCAGTCCTGAACGCACAATAGTTTCTGTCTGTTGGTTATATATAAAAAAGGCGTTAGAAAACAGAAATACTGATTGTTTATTATCTTAAAATAAAAACACGAGATTTTTATTATGAAACTAAGCTAAAACATAGTAAGACTCCCCTTTTAAAATGTGTAACATATAGGTAATAAATCTGTTTTAATGAATCTGTGAATACTTTATAAACTGTTAATATTGTGGAATAGAGGACAGTCAATGACTAATATTTTATCAATGCTAAAAATCTCCTGTAGCTTTTTAAAAACTGCTCAATAATGCTCCACAAAAGCTGAATATATATCAGTTCATGGTTTTACAAGCCCTTTATTGTAAATAATCATGTTATTGGGATAGCCTTATGATTTTACAATATGACTGCTTTTATAAATGGCTAAACCATTTAATGAAGCTATTACTCATAAACCATTAATACTGAGCTATAACACATTATTAATCAGAAACATTTAGAACTACAAAAGATTATGTTTATACATGATTAATAAATAGTTAACCAGTTATCAAATAAGCTTTGAATGTCTCATAATTGATTAGTATAGACTTGTTGTACATTATTTAAAGGGTGAGTGTTAAAAGTGTTAAAAGTTAAAAGTGACCATATAACAGGTAAAAGCTGCATAGCCACGGTTTATAGTGTCAACAGCTTAGTTAACATACTAACCACTTTAAAATGGTTAACAAATAGTTAATAAACCAGATAGATAGATAGATAGATAGATAGATAGATAGATAGATAGATAGATAGATAGATAGATAGATAGATAGATAGATAGATGTGTCAAAATAAAACACATCTGTTGAATGTATTTTAGCAGCTTTTTTAGCTTGCTTTTCTGTTTTTGTTTTTTTAATTAATCAAAGTAGATAGGCCTTGTTTTCTTTTCTTATTAAATGTTTCTGTGTAAATACTGTGATATCTTAGTATTTTCCAAGAACTTTACTGTATATCAACCATGCATACTCTACATATATTGCTTTTCACAACCCTGTCAAGCTAAACGTCTCTGAGGTTTAACCATCTGTATATGCTGTTGAACCAGAGAGGATCAAAAACAACCAAAGCTCCTAAAAAAAAAACAGAATAGCCTTTTGATTTAGCGCTGAAACAAAAGATGCAATCAGATAGAAACTTCAGCATCATCAGCCACTCTTTGTGTCCTGCCTTATTTACACAACAGGAGGGCCCATTCTGATTGAGTTAGCAATGAATAAATCATACAAGTTATACTTTTTTTTCTTTGGCTTTTTTGTTTTTTGGTAACCTGCAAGCCATGGCACCCTGGGCAGAAAGCCATGTCACCCACTGCACATAGACTGCCTGACTGACTATACCTGCACAGGGCTTCTCCTGCATGTATGTTTTACCAGTGATTGTAATTAGGTTAGGTGGCCTTTCCAAGTTTTTTTTTGTTCGTTTTTTTACAATCACTTGACATAATCGATAGAGAGCACATCCAATCAACGCAGTTGAGGGTCGGACAGACTGAAAAAAAGAGAGTAAGTGAACAAAAAGAGTGAGCTTGTTAATCTGGAGGAAAATGTGGATAAATCAGCCGGAGAGACACCAGGACGCAAGTATCCAAACAGCCTGGGAGTCAGTCATCCAGCTGCATGCCCAGCCAGTCAGCCGGCAACTCTGGCAGCGCATTACTCAGTCATGTCCACAGTAGAGACTCTGGGAATATCAGGTCCCTTTAGGGAGTTTGCCACCGGGCTTTCTGACATCTGTATTACTTTGCCCCTATTTAAATACAAAAACAAACAAAGAAAAACAAAAACTCATTAGACTGACTGAAAATCATCAAACAGCACTGGCGCAACAATAAGTAATTACTGATTGTTTCATTTAATCACTGCCTTGCACAAACTAATTATGAAGGTTTTAAGTGGACTGTGTTTTCTGGAAGGTGGCTGTTTTGTGGGTGGAAGCTGAAGATTTCTGCTTTGTGCTTTGATTACACAAATTTAATTCAACAGATGACTTCAAATAAAACATTGATATAAACTCTGAAAAATATCAGACGAAGTGCCTCAAGTAATTAGATTTATTTCTGGCAAATCTTCAAGCACTCTGTAGCTGTGCCGATATTAATTTGTAGAAGGCTGCCCACTTCAGTGCCTGTCATGAATGGGAGTATTCAGAAAATTAAAGCAAAGCTTGCACAGTTTCAACAATGGATTTTATGTAACTGCTTTCAAGGACAAAATAGTTCCACCTAGAACCACAAAGAAAGCATACACAAGACTTTTTATTATACTGAAAGAAAACTCTACTCCTTGTTCCATTAATCTGCCCTCGCTTACTTGTAGCTGTTTTGTTCTGTGAGATGCTTTCTATTTGAACTGGAGGGGCTCTCTTGTATATGGCAGGGTGTAGCATGCAGAGCGTGAAATGTTCAAGGCATCAGTAAATGTATTCGTGATGAGGAGGTCAGTGGTTCTGAACCTGCGGCTGGCTGAGAGGACCTTGGTGACTGAGTGAATAAAGACCCAACAAAACTTCTCTGGAAGAGAGTCTGATGAGTCATATGAGAGCAATGTCAGCTCCTCATTTTCACTTAAACCATATCCACCTCCTCTTTGTGCAGCCGTCACTGCATTCTAGTTTTTCCCCCCCTTTTTTTCCCTGAACTACCTGGTAAACAAGGTTCTAAAAAGCAACCCTTTATAATGGAACAGACCGGAAAAGCTCTTGGCAGGAATGAGAACAGAAAGTGAGACAAAACGAATGTGTAGAATAGACCTTAGAGCTGGAAGGATAGAAAACTCATAACAATAAACATAACCATTATGGGTTATATTTGAACATTTGTCTAATAGATCCTTCTAAATCTGCACAGTACAGTTTGGTGCATGATTATACTAGGTGTGAAAGTAAAGAATGAGATTTTCTTTCATGGCCACAGCTGCAGGTATGCCTGAGTGGCATGTTCTCTTGTGTTTGCCATTTTGAAGAGTGGCTCAAAAAAACACAAAGTATAAATAAATGAAAATATTTTTAGAACTTTATGACAAAATAAAAAAATTAAATTAAATTAGTTTTATATGTACTGTTTAGTGTAAATAGTTAATCAATTTGTAATTTTAAAAATAGTCCTAATGTTGGAATTTTTTTCTGTAACAGGAAGTAGCCCTTGCTATCTGTTAGGTACGGCAGAGAACCTATAATGCTGTGGGCCAAAGATTCTATGCTCCTTTTTAGAGAGCATGACATCATGAGATTTGTAAAATATCAGGATGTTTTCAATAAAAATCCACTAGAAATTTGAAATTGGGTATTTGAGCAGTATAATGATCCAAAACAGTCTGATCAAAACTACACAGCTCCACTTACCAGGCAGACAGCTGAACCTTCCTCCAGTCTCCAGACTGCTGTAACCTTTAAAGTGTTACAGGAAAAGAATAAATGCTGTCTGATGTGTAATAACAGGTTATAAAGCATTAACAGCAGAGGTAACAACCTTGGAGGAAGTGAGAATTATGATTTAATGTAGGACATTTTTCCATAATAAATATAAATACTCAAAGTATAATTTGTATATTTGAACAATTTTCAGTGTGAGATTATGCTGCTATTTTAACACGTTTCGGACATCCTTTGCATGGATATGAAAAGGTGAGGACTCCCTTTTCTTTTCTTCCGTTCTTTGAACCCGATTGCTAAAAATATCACCAAGAAGAACAAAAGTGCCGTGGATGACGCCACTTCGCCTCACAGGCAGCCAAGGGTGCCTAAATTACTTACTCCCACATCTGTGTGTCATTTTAATGACCTCATCTTTTCAGTAGATTTCATGCCCCCGATATTTCTTCATTCTTTCTAAAGCCAAGGTCTTAAAGCAGACTGAATAAAGTTTTATGGCTTTTTACAGTAAGTCTCTTTATGAGCAGAAATGTTTCACAGACCAAGGCCTTCTATTTTATGTTAAAGAGCATTAAACATGTACAGAATTTTGAAAAGACACAACTGTCTGACTCTGATAACATCAAAGCCATTTTTAATCAAGTTTTCGATTTATATGATTTCCAATGTGGGTTGTGGGTTATCAGTAATAACAGTTGGCCACCATAGAATCAATACTGCTTCCCTTTGGCTGTTTGCACTGCCACATATCGGTGGTTAAATCCCTTCTGATTTTTTTTATCATGTATGAAAATATCTGCCAGAAGGACCACTGAACAGTATAGACAGGATGGAATCATAACAAGCTTTCAAATAAACATTTTAGTTTGAAAGTTTCTGCAGAAAAGTTGCTAAATAAACCCTTAAAGTAAATTGCCTTTCTGGATACCTGGAGATTTCACTCTCCTTACTCTGATTTCAGTCTGGATCACCCCCCGGGGGAAATAAGTGGTGTGTCAGCATCTATCTACTCGCTTCAGCGGCTCGTTGTCAACTTTGTCTCTGTGAGACTGGTCAGGTTGTGCATCAGAGCTTCAGACCAGAAAACAGCTGTCTGCTTTAGCATGAAAAGTACGATATGAGCGAAAACAGATACCAGATGTTTCCATGCACACAAAACCATTTCTTCCTAAGTATGAAAGCAAATATTTATTTGAGCAGAAATAAATATTTGCTCCCTTCACCTAATTGAAAGTTGGACTGATTTTAGATTGTTCAGAGCTAATAAGAGGTGGACTTGCTGTTGTGTCTTGGTGCATCACAACGTAGGCTTGCACTGAAGGTCATAACTAATGGATGGTCAGATTTTCCTGCAGCATTTTATAGTAGAGAGACGGATTCATAATCTATTCATCTCTGAAAGTTGTTCAGGTGATGAAGAACCAAAGCAGCCACAGACCATCACAGACGGTGGGTAAAGACTCTCACTGTTTGACTCCCAAATCCTTAAAATGATTCTATTACCTCTTCCAGACTGATGCCTTGATTTTATCTATCTTCTTCTTTTGAGTTTCTTTTTATCAGGGTATGATGCGTTGCTTTTTGAGATTGTTGTCAAACAGGTTGTTTAGGGAATTTCATGATTCTACAAGTTAAGCAGTAATCAGGAGTGGGTGTGGGTGAAGCTTTCCAACATACACACAGCTTTATTATTATAAACATAGAATCATGACTAAACACAACAACAGAAAAAAATCTGTAAGATGCTTCCAGAGCACTGCAAATAAAAATATGCAGGCATCAAACTGGAAAATTTGATCTAAATCTATTGGCACTCTTACGGTGTATATATACAGCTCTGGAACCAATAAAGAAACCACTGCACTGAACAACACTGAGAGCCTCGTGGTTATTCCACCAAATATTGATTTCTGAACTCTTCCTGAGTTAAAACATTAGTATTGTTTCAAAATGAATATGGACTTGTCTTTGTGTTATTTGATGTCTGAAAGCACAGCATCTTTTTAATTATTTTGACTATTTCTCATTTTTTTGCAAATAAATACAAAAGTTTTGCTTGGAATTGACATGTTGTCAGTAGTTCATAGACTAAAAGAGGAACGTTCATATACCTATTAAAGTAAAGTAAAATCAGAGAAACTGATCACTTTAAGTGGTCCCTTACTTTTTTCCAGAGCTGTGTATTAAAGACATATTTGTTTTTTATGAATCCTTCCAGACACTGAAGGCATGCAAACCTTTGACTAATATTTGCCCTTTACACGGACAAATGTCATGCCATGTATGCAGCACAGTGAGTGTCATGCATAGACTGACTTCATTTTTTTTTTTTACAGCAGTCAAACACAAATGTGTCAGCAAAACAAAATTTATGTTGTTTTTAATTATTTATTATTGCGTGTGTGGTTCATGTGGAGGGTTTCACACCAATAACTGGGGTAGAAAGCTAAACAGGCATCTCCTGAGGTGGGTTATTATTTGTGTGTTCCCTCAAGGAATGTTTTGCATCCTGGCATTGAGAAGACTCTAAGACAGCTGTCAGTGTCAAACATCCCCGATAATCTCAGTTTGCTTGTGAAACAATTTGACTTTTTCTCAATAACTCAGCAAACTCTCTCCTCTTGGGACTATTGTTCCCTCCTGGCAACTAATTAATTACCTCAATTTTTGGATGTGGTATTTTACACATGTATGTGTAACTTGATAAATTCTGAATGGCCTAGGTTACTTTTCCCATTGTGTCTAACGGGTTCTGCTGCTGATTCCTGAGAGACAGGGATCTGTCTCTCAGATGAATCTTACTCAGTTTCATCTGAGTAAGATGAAACTCAGTTTTAAAGCTTTTCAGAATTGAGCCAAGACAAGATGTAAAATGTGAAATTCCCTAAATGTCTATACACAGAATCAACAGTCTCATCAAATTACGATCCGTTTATCATCATTTACTGTATAAATGCACAGAAATATAAGCTGCTAAGTCAATGAAATCCAGAGTCTTTTTATTGCTGTATATTCGAAAATCAGAACATGACTTAGCTGACTTATAGGCATGCAGCTTACCCTGTATATGTAAGACCACAAAATGCTCCTGTGCCATTTTACAAGGAGTCAGTAAATCTCTGGGCTTTAACAGATGCCACACATTCTTCGTTAGAATCCATAAGGAATCTGGGCCACAGTTCCTGCAGCCTGACCCAGTTTTATGTTGACTAGTAAAATTTAAATGATCTGTACAGCGCCTTGCAAAGGTATTTGCATCACTTGAAGTTTTTCAAATGCTACCTTGCAGGATTTTATTAAAATTTTATGACAAACCAACTCAAAGTAGTCTGTAAGTGTGAGAAGAAAGGGGAACATGGTTTTTAACATTTTATTCATAAATAAAAAACTGAACGAGGCATGATTTGTATTCATCCTGCGTGAGTTAATAGTTTATATAATCATCATATTTACAGATGGAAATCTTTTTGAGTGTGTCTCAAAAAGAGACACACTCTTTTCAGTCTAGAGACTGAACTCTACCCATTCTTTGCAAAATAGTTTGAATTCAGTCTTACTACATGGAGAGAGATGTGCAGTGTTAGTTTTCTGCTACACAAAGAATTTTACATCAAGGCCAAAGCTTGCAATTTTGGTCTCATCTGACCAGAACACTTTCTTTCTCTCTAATGGAAACCTGTAAATGGGACTTCTGATTGGTTTCTTATGACTTTCTTTTTGTTACCTTTCTTTAAAGGCCAGATTTGACCAATCATTATCCTGCTTAAAGTTTCTCCTTTTTGAAATGTGGATTTGTGCCTCTCCTCCAGAGTTACCATGATCCTCTTGGCTGATTCTCCGACTGTTTCCAGATGAACCGTTTCTTTTTCACATCAACTCTGCTCTGTGAGACTTTCAATAATTGACACATTGTTTTATAACCTAACCCTTCTCTGAACAAAACCTGAAATAGTCCAAGTGGTGTGAATACTTTCCAAATGCACTCTTCAGCCAGTTTTCTTCCTACATTTCTTGATGTTTATTAAACCTTTGAATATAGGAAACCGGCACAACATGACGCTCTTACCCCATTGATATGTGCTTCACATATCCTTAAAGTGAAAAATTTATACACCAGACAGATGAATTTTATCTCAGCCAAACTAACAAGGACCCTTCAGAGAAAATTTCTCATTCATTACTCTCTATCTGTTAAAACATGTGTCTGGCAATGGAACAAATTAGATCTTGCTCTATAAACATTTCAGTTGAATAGGTGGAAAGCTGTGCGGCTACATAATGGGGTTGTGAAAAATGTGTTTTTTGTTCTGATTCATCAGCCTACACAGTTACTCTTATTAAAACTCTTCTTTGTTATTAGATTTGTGTGCAGTTATTGAGTCAGAGAAAATGAATGCAGCAGTCGATGTGAATCTCAGTGGCTCTCCTTATTCCATTGATTCAGGGCTCCCCAAAGATATAAATTTATGTTTTTTTCATAGCTGCTGCTTTTACTCACAGTAATTTAAAGCATTCCCCACATTTATTGGCACTTCTGGTAAAACACCATTCAAATTAATTCATATTTTATTACTATAGGATAATCTTACCCTGAAAAAAAATGATTTCACGAGGTTGGAGGATGCAGAAAGGAATCTTTGACCATTTTGGACAATATCGTGAGATCCTGCAGAATCCTTGTCCCTTTCTTATGCACTCTGCTCTTTAGTGTCCTTGTGCTTCAAAGATTTTATGAGGCCATGGACACTAACAATGTTCCCAGGAACTTTGAAGCAGAACTTAATGTTGCACTTTATGAGCTTTTCTATGAACAAATCTTTTGTTTAATAGCAGAAACACCTCAGATGTTTGTTGCTGAAAAGCTTAATATGAAGTTTTGCCTGATCAAAGCACACATCGCCCAGTAGAGTTAACAAAACTTCTTGTGATTATGTTTGTGATGCAGGACAGAGAAGGCATTTTTCAGACATAGCATAACTGTCCACATATAGATTTGGTGACCCAAACATCAACATGGTTTTGCCTTATTTGAATGGTGTATTCTCTTAACTTTTTTTCTTCTTTTGAAGAAATGGGTCTATGTGCACTTTTACATATCTGAAGGAACAAGGTATGGAGTAATTATTATTAAAAACATTATTTAGACACTGATCATTACAGATTAACCGAATTATGAACATAATTGCATTTATTCTACAAGAATTGGATGACATTCATTTAATCTTTTTATCAAAGGATTCTTTCCATTTAGTCAATAGACAATTAAAGATTGAATTTTTTATTTTACACTAGAAAAATTAGCAATATTTTTGCTAATTTTCCCAATAATTCTGTTGAGTGATATATAATTAGTGAGAAAAGTGTCTTTTATTGATGGAAGAGTGTCTAAATCAGCCAACTCTTAGTCTCAACCTTCATTTCTCTTCATCTCTTCATACTTAGATTGTTTTACAGTAGATTGTCTTGTTTTTTATTTCTGTGTCCCTCAGACCTGATCCACTGCACCAATGAGCTGAACGTTAGCATCCCCCATCTGGCAGACACGCTGCTGGAGCGCACGACGAGCAACAGCTGGATTGTGGTTTTCAAAGCGCTCATTGCCACACACCACCTCATGATGTACGGCAGCGAGGTAAGCTAAACATATCGATCGAGAGCTCAGAACAGCAGCTTATCTTCTCAAACTTAAAAAATAAGTTCCACTATTTGATTTTCAGACAAAAATCTATTTTTTTGTAAGCGTAAATCATAAAACAGGGTTTCCCCCAGTGTATAATAAGCCTGGCGGGCTACCAGGCTTTACCTGCCCCCCACTAGACTAACTGTTGCTTGTTCATTTTAAATAAGGTTTAAAATGAACCCTGTTTCACAATCTATTGTTTCCAAATTGTGATACATCTTTCAATTTTTGTAACTTCTAAAATTATTTTAACATAAAAAACTTTGTGGGGCTTAACATTAACAGTCATTTTTTCTTTCAAATTCAGTCTCTCAAAAGTGTAAACAAGCATCTTTGCGTGCAAGGCTTTTATAATGCATAACATTAGGCTTTGATAAATAGCTTCCAAACTCTTTACTCCTTAAATGTGATGCATATCCTGTTCAATTCCACTAGGAAGCAAACAAAAATGTCAGAAGACAAAAGAAAACATAATGCAATAACCTGTTTGCATAAGTTGTGAAATTCTGTTGATGTAATTACAGTAGTTAGTAATGAAAACATCATTTTCATCAAGCAACATTGCATTAATTTATTATGTGTGTTAGCTCAGGCTCTTGGATGAGACCGTATCTTAGTGACCTTCCTTCAAAAAGCCTGACTTGCTGCTCTGCAGGTAGCTGCAGCATCTCTCCAGCTCTCTCACCATCTCTCAGAGGGACGTCTTCCTCGTGTCCGACGCGGACCGATGAAGCATCCCGCTGACATTTCGCTGGCCGGCATGATAAGTTGCCTCGCTTTGCTGCTCGTTCTACACGATGAACAAGAGGAAAACATCAAACACGTTGAATGATGAGCGGCTGAGATCAGATGAGACAGAAAGCATTCGGCAGGGTGGTGACTCTAAAAGCATGCAAAGCTTTTAGTGACCTGACGGACATTTTAAGGGCTGCTTAAACTGTCTGAGTGTGGCTTCTTTGACTGGTTTTGCAGAAACAGAAATCACCGAAAATTACAGACTAAAAATCAGACAGCTTTCCTTTTTTCTTACAATAAAATTGCTTTATATAAAAAAGATGTGATTTAGGAAAGTAGGATTAATTGTATTACTCCGAGGAGTGGAAGATGAATGGTGTGAGTGGCTAAAACTGCTGGTAAGCTAGAGGATCTTCTGTAAGAAAGAAAGAATATTAAATGAATCAGTTTTGATAGTAAAAACAAAACCTCAGATGAAAAGAAAGCAGGAAAATCATGTCTTCAACCCATATTGAAAAACTCAAATAAAATAAACAAAAATCAATTTTTTGCAGCTAATAAACATTTCTTACCCACTGAATTTAATTTTAATATTAAGAACACACTATCAAAGTTGCTTGAACAGACTTTAATAAGTTAATCAATTCATTTCAGTTTTAAGCAGTGTTTATGTTATGAGGGTTTTTTTCTGGACCTGTTTTTAAGGATGGCAAAAAGAAAAATTGTTACTCCTGGTAAAATTTGTGTAAAACTCCAAAGAATGAATTCCTCTTTTATTGCAAGCAGCAGCATCATCTTAAGCAGAACATTTTGGTGAAAATGTGAACTTCAGATTGAGGACATTTTTTAAAAATTCTAAAAAATTACAGGCACAACTCCTCTTTTGTGCACAGACATGGCCATGGCAGTCTGTAACTTCCCTGATGTAAAATTATTTTTTTTATCAGAAATTCAAACCAAACCCACTGACAAAGAAAATCTTAGGCATAGAAAACAAATGTTAAAAAAACCTCACAGCTCTGAGCCAATAGTGCATTAGCTGATCCAACATTTTAAATCTCTACACCTTTGTGTGACGTGTAATTAGTTGCTATTATCTTAACTATGCAGTGCTTGTGTTGTAACACAGCAGCTGGCCTGATTACTGCAGGCTTGTTGTTTCACTTTGCAATCCCACAGGGTGTTTATTTTTTCAACACAGAATATGATAATTTTTGAAAAAATCCTGGGTCACCCTGCAGATTTCACCAGAGTTTATAGAGTGCCTATTTTTAAACCTCTAATTTTCTGTTTTTTAAACTAAACCCACACTGGATGATTTGCATGCCTTTTATGAATTATTTAAATGTTGCTGAGATAAAAAGAAGTTGCAAAGATAACTAATGGAGGCAGTAAGACTTCATTGTCTCCATAATTTAAGATATTAGCATATTAGTCATTTGACACAGCAAGCCTGGGTAAGCGCATGTTAATACAGGATAAGTGGGCTTTTATCCAGGGTAAAAAGGCTTAGGAGGGTCATTTTTCCTGTGACACATGGAATTACCTTTTGTATGTACCGATGGACGTCAGCTAATCTTCTTTAAGAGTCAAAATCAAGCAACGTGCAGCTCACTGGTCAGAGAGCGACCTTCTGTTTTCTAGACACGGGAGATTTTTTAATAATAAGTTTTACATATTAAAAAAAAAAAAAAAAGAAAAAATACAAATTCAACAAAGATGTCACTCCCACAGTGAACACAATTTTTAACAAATTGATGCTGTGTTTTAGAAAAACTTCTTTTGGCTTCAAATAAGGCAAGCTTATATAGACAAGACACACCAGAATATCCAACCAGAGGATCTTGTGCAGTTGGGAAAGAAATTTGGATACCTCATAAAATGTTTACCTTATTAATAAGATGTTTAATTAATAAAATGTTTGAAATGTTTGCAGAGTCTGCTCCAACTCCCGAAATCATCTCAATGGGGTTTTCATTTATGCAGTTCTTGGTAGTTTTACTGGAATGTTTTTGGTCGTTGTTTTGTTCCAGGGTCCAGTTCCAGTTTAGCTTAAACATTTTCAAAGATCTCTGCTGAATTCATGATGACTTTCATGATAGCTAGCCGACCTGGCCTTTCTGCAGCCAGACATCTCAAAACATGACTCTTCTGCCTGTGCGGTTCTTTTATTCCTCCAGTAATTTATTAGGTTCATGTTAAACATCTCCATTGTTCTTGTGTTCAGATAATTTGATTGCAGACTCATCTGTCCAAAGAATATAACTCTTGATCTACTGGTCTTTATCTCTTTCTGAGTTGTTTTGATCTGGAAACATGAGCTTTATGTAACCGTACAGTGCCTCCTGTGGGTTTAATTTTTGGGGTTTTGGTAACTTCTTGTAGCATCTTGCAGCCTGCTTTCATGGTAAACGTTCTCATTTGGCCAGAACTGGGCATATTCGCAGTTAATGGCCAATTCCGGGGATTGCAGATGTTTTTCTGCATCAAATATTCTCTTCATGTGTGCTACATGTGTGACATTTTAATTATGGGAATGCCCTGATTTATTCCTCACCAGAATTTAAAAAACTTTTAAAAAAAATATTGCTAAAGTTTTTTTTCTTTTACTTCTTGAAAATGGATATGAAAGATATGTGTTTGTAAGAGTTTATCCTTCAGGAATATATTATACACATATTCACGCTGTTCGAATTAAACCCAACTAAACTAGGACTTGCACAGAGAGGCTTCTTTCATGACAACCACGTCTGCTCATGTGTCTCGGTGGACATACCTCTGAACTGCCAGGCAGCGGGACGACATCAATCACTAACTTTGTCCTCTTTGTTTTGTCTGTTTTTCCTCCATCAGAGATTGATGCAGTACCTTGCCTCCAGAAACACGCTCTTCAACCTCAACAACTTTCTAGATAAGGCTGCACTACAAGGTGATTTAATGCCATTTGACTGTTTGTAGACTCAGCAGTGCTGTATGTCTGACAAAACAGCTTTCTGTCGGACTCTCCCCGGCTCTGCTTCACCGTCAATACGCCAGTATTCAGAGACGATTTCAAAAGATCTGCGGCTGAAAAAGGAGCTCTTTGTTTGATCCAGGAAGGTGCTGAATTTTGCTGAAAGTTGAAACAATGCTCAATGTGTGACTACATAGTCAGAAGCTAAAAAAGAAAGTGAATAAGTCTAAAGCAGTAAAAAGGAAGAGCTGGTTTTACACGTGAAGCAGAAGATGATGTAAAAATGAAAATGAGAAGGTGTTATGGGACATCAATAAGATGTAATCGGTGTCTAACGGTTTCTCTCCAGGATACAACATGTCAACCTTCATCAGACGTTACAGCCGATACCTGAATGAAAAATCCATGTCTTATAGACTAGCCGCGGTGGACTTCACCAAGATGAAAAGAGGGTACGCCTCCTGCACAAACAAACTGATGGCGCATGTTTGCGTTCCTCTTTTGTTCACCGTTTCTGTGTGTGTGTTTCAGGGCTGAGGGTGTGATGCGCACCATGAACACAGAGAAGCTGATCAAGACTTTGCCCATCATACAGAACCAGCTGGACGCACTGCTAGATTTTCAGGTCTGTGACCAGTGGCTTGTGAAAACATCCCCAGCCCTTCGTCTTTTTCACATCTTGTCACATTAAAATCATAAGCCTGAAGTGTAATTTGCATTTGTATTCAACCGCTTTGAGTGTGAACAATTTGATTTTCCTTTCTCCTGTTCTACAGCCAAACTCCAACGAACTGACCAATGGCGTGATCAACACAGCTTTCATGCTGCTGTTCAAGGACTCCATACGGTTGTTTGCTGCTTACAATGAGGGAGTCATCAACATGTTGGGTAAGTCAACAACACAATGAAACACACAATTCATTTAGTTTGACTAGATTTTTCTTAGCCAATTGATTCATTTGCAACTTTCATCTAAAATTCAATTCAAACTTTTGATTAAGAGTGTTATTATGCAACATTGTGGATATATGTTGTAAACAATTCCCATTTCCTTTCCACTTTTCCCCCCAAAAATAGCTATTACGTATTTGTGACATTAAAAGTAGTTACATTTATCACTGATGCCAACCCTGTAATTTACACCCCATCTGAGCTTATTTCTTTGACAAGAATTATTTGTTCTATTTTCTGAATGACATTATTTTAAAGAAAGAGATTGTGGCTTTTTCCTCTTATATTAAACCAAAGTTAACCAACAAAAGAATCCTAATACAACACCTTGTAAGTTCTCTGTTATGCTTCGTTTTCACATGGTTCTCTAACTGTTGCAAAGAAAAATCTGAAAAGGTTGTCCTCAGACGGTTTGACTTTGACAGCACAAATCAAGGACCTTCAAATCCCTGCCATGATAACAATTATTATCATTGATGTTTTAGATGAGCAAGAATTTCAATCTCTAGATGTTTAAAAAAAAGAGGGTCCAATTGTAGCAGCAGGTGGTTCTACAAAGTATTGACTCAGACCACAACACTTCTTTTCAGATCTTCATTTGTGCAAAAAGTTGAAAACCATGAGCCATTTTCAATTCACTTCACAATTATATACCCACTGTCTGCCACATAAACCCAATAAAATATGAAGTGCTGCTTGATAAAACATAAAAAGTTCTATACTGGGTCTATAACCGAGTGATGATGGCTGCCTTCTTCTTTTTTCTTCTGTATTATTTTTTGTCTGTCTGACAGAGAAATACTTTGACATGAAGAAGAATCAGTGCAAAGAAGCATTGGAGATCTACAAAAACTTCCTGAACAGGATGACAAAACTTTCCGAGTTTCTCAAAGTGGCTGAGGTATCGTTTGTTTATCCTGCTCTGTGCTCACCTGGAGACGATGGGAACATAGGTCTGGAGCAAACCTCAGCAGCCCCTTTCATTTGGATTTCTATAAATCCACCAATGTGTTTTTTTGTTTTGTTTTTTCACATCTTCTCCCATGACAAAAAATAAATAAAAAATAAAAAATAAATCAAATTGTCCACAAAACACAGCATAAAACTGTTGAGATTTGTTCCAGACTTCTGTCACCCCAAGAGTCTGATCTGCGGTCAATATTTACCCAAACGGACCAGCAGATCAGCGTCTTAGGGGATTCTCTCTTACTCAATTCTCAAATCTCTTTCTGCATCTAGATATTCTCCTGTTTCTCACAGTCTCCCTTGCCCTGAACTGGGGATTGGGTGTCACCAAGACAGACATTAATGGTTGAGTCCTAGTCTCTCAGAGGGCCACTCATGTACAGCTTTCCAACTGAGGGACCCCTTGTGTGCTGCCTGCTCACATGCCTGCACTGCATGCCCAAGCAAGCTCTTTTCTATCACTATCTCTGTCCCTTATCCCTCCTCCTAGTAAAAAAAAGAAAAAGAAATATCGTTTGTATTTGATGGCTGTTATCCAGTGAGCAGCTTGTGCCAGACTTCACAGTGAATATAAATAGTTTTATCCTCTGCAGACTGCGTAGCACTTCGCCATGCGTCATCTTCAAAGGCTTTCTCACTGCTTGATTTCGTTCCCATTTGGAAGAAGGTTTGGGGCGCAGCCGCTTGATCCAAAGAAAAAAGAGAGAAAGAAAGAAAGAACATTAAAAAAAAAGCAAACTAACGTTGACTTTAAGGACCCATTCATTTTATCTGTCTAACAAAATGTGTTTGTCTGTTTTGTGTGTCATCCGTGTCCCTCCCCCTTTCCTTCTGTTCAAAGTCAACATTAGTTGAGTGTCTTCCTTTTTGGATGTTTTGACCTGTTGTCCTCCCTCTCTCTCCGCCCCGCCTGTTCAGTCAGTCGATGTGCTCCGCATTCATTTCCAACCAGTCTCCAGATTTCAGTGTGTGTGCGTGCTCATGTACTCTGTATATGTACAGTTTATGTATATATAGGTGTTTGTATGTGTGTGCACATGCCCTCCTCCCCTCCTCCTCTGTTGTCTTTTGTTTGTTTTCTTTTCCAGCCACTGCATGAAGTAATGAATGCTTGGGTTTGATTCTTCTTTCTCCCTCCTCCTCCTCCTCCTCTTCCTCCTTCACGTGCCTCTTCCCTTTTCTTTTTCCAACTCTATGGTCTGTTGGGTTTTGTTTTTGGTTTATTTCTTGTTTCAGTACGACATTTGGTTTATTTTCATTTTGCCTCCCTCCTCCCTCCCCTCCCCCTTCCCTTTTTTGTGACACAGCGAGTTGGGATAGATCAGGGCGACAGCCCCGATCTCACACAGGTCAGTCTACATCTCATCTCAATCAGTCAATCAACCAGCCAGTCAACTAGTTTATAAATCCGTCCAGTGAGTCTCATAATGCTTCATTCTTTACGCTCCCGTTCCCTACTCACCCTACAGACCTCCCCACACTGCAGCTGCCCCGTCTTCTTCCTCTCTTCTTCACTCTCCTTGAATCCTTTGCTTTGCCTCTCTTTCAGTTTGAGTCTAGAATAGAGAGGAGACAATAAACATAAACCTGCAGTAGCTTTGAAGCAATATTTTATTTCTGCAATTGTTACCTGAGAGATTTCATGTTTTTTTTTGTTTTTTTTCTTATCTGAATCATTTCAGAACAAATTTTGCTCAGAGGTAAGATTTTTGTAAAAGAATTTAAGAATTTAAGTAGCGGTGTAATGACATTTTTTAGTGCTATGTGAAGATTTAGTTTAGATGGTTATGACAGGATCATACAGTGCCTTGCAGAAGCATTAATACTTTAACTTTTTTACCTCTTGTCATGTTATAACAACAAACTTTCATCCATTTTATCTTGATTCTATGTGACAGACCAACACAAAGCACAGACTTGTGAAGTGACAGGAAAAGGAAACATCTGAAAACTGCCATACTTTTCTATGTAGCCCCTCTTCCACTGATCCTACAGAAGACATCTTAACTAAGAAAAATCAGATATTTTGCGAAAGCCTCAGAGGTTTGTTAGATAACTTTGGGTAAGAATCAGAATCAGGTCAGACAGAAGGTTGGAGAGAAGTTAAATTCAGATAGTTTATTTTAAAATCAATATTCTGAGCTCTTGCAGCGATGAAAGATGCTGTGCAGGTTTCCACAACCCAGGTGGAGGAAATGTGTGCATATCGACCTGAACAAACAAGCTTAACCATAAAACATGAAACACGCGTTTCTTCAGCAGGGACATGGCAGTTGGTCAGGGCTTCTGGGAAAATCGATGGAGTTCTATTCAGTAAAATCCTGTTTGAGGATCGAAAAGACTTGAGATTAGAGCAGGATGGCAAAACATAGAGACAGAGCTACAGTGTAATTAATTATGTTCATTTTTTGTCCAGTCAACAGATTAACATTCAGACAAGAATGTGTAGCAAGACTTTAAATTTGATGCTCATAGACATACTCTTTGAAAAGTTACATTTTCTAGATTTTTATTTGTAGAAAACCATTGCAAACTATGAATCCTACATATGTCTGTCACATAAAATACCAAAGAAAAGAGGTTGGAGTTAGTAGTTTCGACACCACAAAACATGAAAAAGTGCAAGCAGCAGGAATACTTTGCAAGGCATTGTAGAGTTTGTCAATTTTTTTCATTAGTCTTTTCAATGTAAAATTCAAGGCCTCTCTATTTATTAAAGGCTTATTATGCAAACAGGGTAACAGAACTGTAAACACAAGCTTTGTCCCAATAAGAGCACAACTCAGAACATTTTGTTCACAAAAATATTTCTGTCCCTTTTCCTTAGCTGTGGGGAGAGCAGCGAATGGTTTTTAATTAATTAGGTTTCTGCAAATATGACTTGGATAGGAGCACATAATGCCATCATAAGTACTGCATAACTTCAACACAGCTTCTTCTGTTCAGTGGACACATATTTGGTTGTTTACATTTTGACAAAATCAAGTTCAAAAAACTGAAAAGGGTTTCTTAAAAAAAAAACAAAAAAAACTTGTAGTGCTTATGAAGACCTTATATGCCCTTATTCAACAACATAGTGGACCGTGCCTTTTACTGAGCTGTAGTTCTGTCTGTTTTGTTTTTAAACTTTTAGCATATTCTAGATTTCTCTGACAAAAGGATATGCAGAAATGGCATTTTACTCTCTTTCCCCCTTTGAAATAAGTATATGAGAAGACTTTTCTTTGCCTATTGTGTCTGCGCTGTGTTTCTGTGATGCTGAAATGTAAAGCTCTGCGTGAGAACTATGGTATCACATGTGGTCCAAATAAACTCATTCATCATTTTATTTGCTTTCCAGTTAAGACCGCTGGCCAGCTGCTCAATGTGCATACCTGGTTTTCATCAGATCTTTACATTTGATGGAGTTAACTTTCTTGGTTTCCAAAAATTTGCTTTCTTCCGATTATTCGACTAATTGACTAAAGTCTCCAAAACAAATGAATCATGCATTGACAGGGCTCTGACCCTAGAAATGGATTCCATGAGTTAACTCTTTTGGGTGGTGATTTTCCGCGCGGGTGTAAGTGTGTGTGTGTGCTTTTGAGGGCGTATGTGGACCGCTGGCCTCTGCATGGGCTCATTAGATGGTTCAGAGACGAGTCCATTGAGTTTCTTCTCTGAAGCCGTTCGGCGACGACGCTCTGCTCTGTCCCGATTTTGTCAGTCCTGCTGCAGACTTGCTTGCATGATCCAACAGCTAATGTGTGCATGCCGGTCAACCAAACCTGATGAAACCAAATGCAAAAGCAGACATGCTGTCGTAGAGTAGTAGATGAATCTGAGGTCGGTGTTTAATTTCGCTGCTGCTTTTTATGTGTATGAGAGATACAATTGAGGAGACGGGGTGGTGAAAGAGAGCTTTTTACCCCACTTTGTCTTGCTGGCTGTGATTCTAATGTTTTCTCCTTAACTGCACATATCCATCCCTCCCTCGCCCTTCTCAGGCTCCCAGCTCTCTCCTGGAGGCTTTGGAGCAGCATCTTGCTTCCCTGGAGGGCAGGAAGCTCAAAGACCTGTCTACTGCCAGCAGGTATGATCAAATGGGGGATAAAACAAGTCAGGTCTCCTACACCAGCCACTTTGTCTTACTTTAAATCCATCTTTGATGCTACTACTGCTCTACTAAACCTACTACCACCACTATTTCCTTGTACTGATGGTCTGCAACTAGAAATGCTGCAATCAATAGGATTTCAAACAAGTACAGCGACTGTACTTTTTTCAAAATCAACAACTGAACAAGAGCAAACTCATCTAGTTGGAAATTTATATCCAAACATAATCAGCTTTAATGTTTTATCAAATTATAGAAGGAAAATTTGGGTGTTTCAAGATGGAATTTATTAACAATTTCCTGATTTTATTATTGGAAAATGAGCTTTCACAACCAACCTGGCTCTACATGAGAAAAGGTATCAACTCCTGCAGGTTAAGTTGGAAATTTATTGGGATTCACAATATTCTGTAGAAATATGGTGAGTTCAGTGAGACTGGAGACGCCCAGATTCCATAACTTCCTTAACTTTTAGAATAAAGAAATTGTTTTCATTCGTTCTGTCTGACAACATAAAGTAGTGGTGAACGTCACTGGTCTTTTCTTTAAAGTAGAAAATAATTGTGATTTTGTGATGAAATTAGACAAAGACAAAACAACATCAAATGAGTATCAATTTAAGAAAAATAAAAAACAAACATTAATTCATTTGCTTTATTTGCTGTGGCATTTTAACAGGTTATATTAAACCTGTTAAAATGTTTAATATTTTAATATTTAAAATATTAAATATTTAATCTTTTAAATTCAAAATCTTTTGTCAAAGATTTTCAGTTTTGACAAACTCAAACTCTTTGCAAAATCTAAGACCTCCTTTCCTTTGCCATGATATTTAGCTCCCGCTACAAATCTCCAATGAGATTTGATTTATAGACTACAAAATGCTAATATTACTACCAGTCATAAGAAAATATTGGCCTGATTAAAATACTTCTTAAAATCTGTCAAGAAGCTGAATATTTTTTATCTTAACTGTTTAGAGCACAAAACAATTTAAGGAGAACAGATGGAAATTGAACACAGTTAGCTTAAATTAAACTTTAAAACATCCACAATTCAGTTTTCAATCCAGGAGAATCAGGCAAAGTATGAATATTTTACTAGTTTTCCAATTAACCAGATTTACAGTTATTGTTTTATATGTTATGAATGAATTAATGTAGGGATATGAAAATATTAGCTGTTCTTTTCATTTCTTTTCTGTACAGATCTAGTGATTATTATGTGGTAATATTTATGTATTTTGAAATATTTTCATCTCATTACATTGTATTATGTTTGTGCTCCACTCCTTCAATGTATGATTTAGTCGTGTTTGGAAAAATGCATTTTAAATAAAGTCTAACCCAATCCATTAAAATGGCATTGACCTATGAGACATCATGACTGTTATTGTTCATTTAGCCAGCAGGAAATATATTAATTATTTACATCTCAAATATGTATCATCAGACTTAATTCTCTCTGCAAAACATGATGTGTTGAGCCACATGCCTCAGCAGCACTTCCACCTAATCTTACTGAATCCAATCCATACTGTATGAAAAGCTCTGAATTGCACAGCCTGTGGAAAAATTTGTCTGTATTAGTGATTGATAATGGCTGATACCACTAATGTCTGATGGCAATCTATTACACTCATCAATGGTTTTTGAGCCATTTGATATAATCAGCAGCTGATGCAGTGAAATAACTGCTGATGCCGCTTTTCACAGTGGTGCAAATTTATTGGCCTCATCAACTGGCTGACGCATTCATTTGTCCTTTAATTGCATTTATTGTTAACATAATTGCACTTGGCTGCAAAATTTTGTGGTCTTTAGCAGAAAGCAGAAAGTTACAAAATTAGTTTTATGTGAGTCTTGGTAAAAGATCAAGGCACCATGAAGAGATTAAGCATGGCTTCTTTTTAAATAAGGAGGGTAAATAATGTATCTCACTACCAGATCCAGCACCTTGTCCAGCACAGTGTCGTCTCTCTCCAGCGCCGGTATCTCTCTCAGCCGCATGGATGACAAGACAGAGGACAACCGGCTGCAGCAGCACAAGGTGAGACCTTGACAGTCCACCTTAAATGCACATTTTGATGACACCTTTCTGCAGCTAAAATGAGTGAAAACTATGCATGGTTACAGCACAATGAGATTGTGTGCAAAAAATAACAAAGAGTTAGATTTTATTGGTGTTTTAGGAAAAAATCCTCCTAAAATGTGAGTGAACTGTGAAGAAATCCATACGTCAAGTCTCTTTGTGCTCCACAGTGTTGTTAGAGTTGAATAGGCTTGTGCATTAATTCTGCAGTGCAATGAAATAAACTGCCTGTCTGGCTGCCAGCCCACATAAAGAAGTGCACAGTGAAGAGAAAGAAAGAAAGAAAGAAAGAAAGAAAGAAAGAAAGAAAGAAAGAAAGAAAGAAAGAAAGAAAGAAACTAAATAAGGCAGTTTTGCATCACATTCTTTCTTCAAATGAAAAAATGAGGTCATATTTTTTGTCCCCAAGTGATAAATGTTAATATTTTAACAAGCAGGGCACGAATAAAAAACATGCATAATTTTCTGTTGCTTTCCATGCAGGACGACGGTCACAAAGTGATCGACATTCAGACGCCCACTGTTTCACCCAGCACCCAGTCAGTGGGCAGTGCCAACAGCAGCGGAGGGGCCACAGATCTCTTCTCAAACTCTCCCAGTGTACCCATCAATAACCAGTGAGTCCAACTTCATCTTAACATAATTCAGGCTGCCCAGCCTCCATTGTAAATTACAGTAAAAGCATAAGATGCAAATCTTCCCTTTTAGTGTGCCAAACCTGACCAGTGAGCTGTTCACCCTGCAGCCCAGCTTCGCCCCCATCCAGACCACACACACTGTGCCCAACAACAACAATGCCTGGGGAGGTAGGACCACACAAACAGCCAAACACTTAGAAACATTTAGCAGAGAATGCTGTTAAAGAACATAATACCCATAAGTATTGAAAATAAGAAACACTTTCTGTTGTTCTACATAGCAGATCAACAATTTTAAAACAGACTTTTGAACAAATGAAAATCCTTTTAGCCTTGCCTTTCTTAAAATCAGATTTGAGTACCATTTATGGATGATGACGTGACTTCTGGATCTGCAATGTGCAATGAATCACTGTTAAATGTCTGCTTGCATGTCTCAAAGCAAGAATTTTATATATTGCCAGAATTTTAGTGTTCCAAACTATAGTTTTCTCAAAAGCGGTCATTTCTCAATAATGTGGTGAATTTCAGACAGACTGGTTCCATCAAAGCACTTTTAAATCCCTCCATCAGATGCCCGTTCGTTAGGTCTCCGCGCTGCTGTTCCCAGACATTTCTATCCTTCTCCTCACTTGATGAATCACATAACAATGTTTACTTTATTAACCAAATTTAAGCTTGATGCTTTGCTTTTCTTACTTTTATTTTAGGCATATATTGTGTTATGTCTGCGTTCTCATTTGTTATCGTTCTGCAAACCTTTGGCTGTGTTTTCACCTGTTCTACTCTTGTTTTTGAACTTTCAGATTATTTTAAGACATATTTCTATTTTATTTTTTTAATAGTTTACATGTAGCTCATATGAGCTACAAGCCTGCACACAAATGGACAGGCAACATTGTAAAAATGTGCCTTTTAGTTTCCCATTTGCTTAAAGATAAACAATAACCAGATATGCAGGGAACCTAACTGACACTAGTCTCATGTCTTGTGTTTTGCTTTCTTCTCTCCTTTTTTCATATTTTGGATGTCAGGAGACCTCCTAAAGCCGTCCCCACCAACTCAGATTCACAGTCCTGGAGCTCCATTGCACTCTGGTAAAATGTTGCCCAATGATTTGGACGCTTCATTAGCAAACCTGGTTGGAAGTAAGTGAAATGAGTCATTGCTGCCATGTTTTCTTCTCTAGTTACTCCACTTCAGAGATGTAATTTGTGTTTCTTCTCTTAGACCTACAGTTTGGGGGCACACCGGCTAAAAAGTGAGTGAGCTAACCCGTAACCAAAGGGTTTTCAGTGCATCTCAATAAATTAGAGAATCATTATATAAATGTTTATTTCTGTAACTAACTTCTCAAAGTAAAATTTAAATTTGATTAATTTGGAGAGTATCATATTTCAAGTTTATTTCTTTTACTTTTAATGATTATTACTTAATAACCATAGCTTAATCATTAAAAGCAATAGTGAAAACCTAATATTTAGTTATTAACCTAATATTTAGTTACTCAAAAAAGCTTGAAATTTACAGAAAAAAAATAAATAAAAATTTAATACAAACAATTTGGGCCTACAGATTTTTGATTCCATGCAGTGCACAGTATAAGTACCAGCACTTGTTTTCTCCTTTTGTATGAATTACTGCATCAGTGCAGTGTAACATGGAGAGAATCAGCCTGTGGCTCAGCGAAAATGTTAAGAAACACCAGTTTTTTGAATAAAGCCCTTCAGCTCTTCTGCATTGTTGGCTCATTGCTGCATTTTGGACAGCAATGATGGAGGCCATAATATAACATGTCTGCATTAGAAGTCTATTCCTGGATGTAACTGTAACCCATAGTCATCAAAATCAACTTAAATAAATATTTGAAACATATGACTATGTACTTAATGAATCTATATGTTATCTGAGTTAGACTTTTTTAATTGATTAACTTTTCAATGACATTGTGACGTTTTGAAATTCATTTTTTGTATGTAAATTGCTATTCTGTGTATTTCTGCATCAGGCCAGAGTTCCAGTGGAGCCAGCTGGTGGAGAAGAAACCCACAGGAGGGAGTGGCTGGCAGTCAAAGACAATGTGCACCAACACCAACTGGACGCACGCGACCCATCCCATGGCACCTGCACCCATGCCCGTCCCTCAGATGGTAACCAGAGCTTTGTTCACTTCTGGTCATTGTTCTCAAATTTCACTTTGCTGATTTTATCTAAAAATGCTCAGCAACACAGAACTAGTCAGGCAGTAATTATGTGTTTGTTTCATTGGACATTTCATTGCACTTCCAACCCTAAATTTCTGCAAAATCAACCAGAATGAATTAGGGAGGGCGTATGAACATATCTAGATTAGTATGTCTATACATTCCAAGCTTTGAAAAAACTTTTAATGTCAATATAACAGAATTTATAGCATCAGCCACAGCATAAGTTTTGTTATTCCACATTTGTATAAACAGATATGAAATTGTGATACTGTTAAATGACCACACATTTCCTATTGTAAATATTTATTGAAAATTATAAGTAGTTTTTTTTAAAAGGTTAGCAGTTCTAACTAATATAAAATGAACAAAAAATATTAGCTACAGCTAATATAACTCAGTTTTAACGCTGCAACATCAGTTATTGCTTCTACTTAATTAGATGTGGTTTTATCTTTAGAGACATCTGAACCGCTGCATTGGAATAGGCAGCTCCAAAATACAGCAACAATAAAATCAGACCAATAAAGCATCAATCTGAAATTCTTAAATCAATCTGTCACGAAAGGTCTTTATCCCCAAAATATTACTTTGCAAAGAAGGCTTTACTCCCCCTGCCTCCACAGACGTTGAAATCCTCCGACAGAAAAAAGCAGGTGGGGAGTTAAACTGAGACTATGATGCTAGAAAATTTAGTCAATCAAAAATGCTTTAGATTATCCACTCTATTTAATTTTATTTTTTCAAAAACATGTAGAATTTGCCATAATAAAACTTTAATCTGAAAGTTTCCACACGGCAATATTTCTGCTGAAGTTTTGTTTTTTAAAGATTGCTACACAGGAAAATAAATATTAAATAAACACAGTAAGTCTTAAAAATACATTTTATTTGACTGCATTGCTAATATTTCATGTAATGACACACACTGAACAGTCCCAACCACCTGCATACTTGAGTAACAATTACCACTTTCTCTTAATATGATATAAATAGCAGAAATTACTTCTCGACAGACCCTTGAACCATCAAGGACACCATCACTTATCCATCTTTGCCCTTTGTGCGTCAAGTTATTATCTTCCTGTCTTTTCCATTCAATCTGGTTTCATCTTCATAATTTTCGGGCCAGATAGGCTCTTTACTCAAACTGCTCGTTTTGTAAGGAAATGGTTCAGAAAGTCTGAGGTAAGTCCTGAATACAAAGTGGAAGTGATTTTATCATGAGTAATGGACAACGGTCTGGTTTCTGCACTTTTGGACATTTTAAGAAGTGACACAAGTTAGCTTTGAGCACAAGTGCCAGAATTCAACATTTTCTCTTTTTTTCTCTCTAACTCTCAACAGAATGGGATGATCTATACAGGATATGTAAGTTTAATCAATACTTCATCGCAACATCAACCCCATCTTACTGTTGTTTTCCTTTATTCCTGATATTTATGATGATTTTCTTCTAGTGAAAACATGACATTTAAAATGAGAGTATAACAGACTAATGAAGCATTTTTTTTATTAAAAAAACAATGTTAATACTTGCTAAAGACTATTTTCAAAAGCTGCTTTAAATCTGACTAAAGAGCTTCATCAGAAAGCATATTCTATTCTTTATATGAATGTAGAGTTATAGAACTAACAGTAACATTGATTTTTTTTCATTTTTCCCCTGCAGGCTCCAGCACCAGTGGCTTTTCCTATGACGACACCCCAAGTGCCTGTGTATGGAATGGTAAAGTATAACTGTGAACCTTGCAGAAATAACATGTTCATAAAAAAAAAGACTAAAACACTTGTCAACCCACTTGTTCTCGCCTGTGCTTTAACCAGCTCCCTCCTCAGATGAGTCATCAAATGGGGGGCGTTCCCATGATACCCCCACAGCCTGTCATGTACAACCAGCCTGTCTTGAGACCCACCAATCCCTTTGGACCCATCCCGGGTACACAGGTAATACAGCCACAGAAACACCAATGCGATAATGTAAATGCAACATAATCCACCAACTGCTGAGACACAAAGAGGCTGAAACTGCAGAGAAAAAAGTAATGTTGGGAGAAGACTTGTTTAGATAATCCTCTGCATATGTTTAGCTACTTTAGAGTCCCTGAAATATACGTTTGTAGGCAATTTAACATCATCCAAAGCAAATCTAGAAATTTCCTCTGACACAAAAATTTAAACCCTGCCTCTCATATAAAAAAGAACAATTTTCAAAGCATATTTTAGTTTTACAAAGGGCATTGAGTTCAAGTATAATGTTGCAGTAACAATGTTGTTTGCAGGTGTGGCATTTTCTGTCAGTTTTACAAAGTTAAGTTTTCAAAGGTGCAGGAAATATGCTGCTTTTACAGTTTGAGGTAACATTATGATATATATATATATATATATATATATATATATATATATATATATAAATATATTGTAAAACCCTATCAGATACAACTG
>CAEGAD010102029.1:0-34084 GCA_903067055.1 Poeciliopsis paucimaculata
TTTCTATTCAGTTGGAGAAAGTTTTGACACATCCACACATTTATCTGTTCTAAACATTTATTCAGTGATTGGATGGGCTCAGAGTCACCTGGTGACATCGTAATGTAGAGCTGAGTATCATCTGCATAGTTATGGTAGCTAATATTATTTCCTGTTATTGTGTTCTTCATTTTAAAAACACTGTATTAATCAATCTGTCCTTTAAGAATTTTACACAAGTTCTCTTTCTTGGAAAGGTTTTTGATTGATTGGATTGAAAGACCATCAGCTTACCGTGAACTTGCAGAGTGATGAAGACTGTAGGTCTTTGTTCTTCTTTGACCTCTGTGATTAAACTAAATTCACCAGAATCTTGAAGAGTCAGGTCTCTTATTGTTAAACTAAAGGTTATGTTATTGAACTTCACTCTGTCCTGAAATGGGTTGGTTAGAGAAAGACCTGAACTTTTGACTGCTAGATTTGAGTCTCTATATTTCCATGTTGCCCTGGTGATGCCTTCAGCTGGTAAATTTGATAAAAGCTCCACAGAGTCTCCAACTCTTTTATGAATGACTTGTTTTCCCTCTGAAGCCTCCACATCTGAAACACAAAAATAAGAACATATTATTACTGAAACTGAGACGTTTAGATGTTCTGATACAGTTTAAGGTTTACAAATTTTTTAAATGTCCATAAGCACCTGCCATTAGAAGACATATTATTAGCATAATCAGCTGTCAGTGCACAAACTCTTAGCAACTGAATTTGTTGAGGAACCACATTAGGTGATTTAGATCAAATCACCTAAAATCAACTGAATTCATGTGACACATGAATCCAACAGATTGATGGAACAAACACACCAGCAGGTGGCGATAATTCTGTGAAGCTGTTCTCTGATTTCTGTCCCTACAGAATGAGAGCTTAAAACAATTTTATTTATATATACGAAGTGCTTAGTGTTTTTTTATTTTTATATTTCCTTTTTAAGGAATTTCAATGTTGGCTTTATGTCAACATGAAGTTTGGATTTTATTTAAGATTTGAAGTTTATGTCAAATAACTTAATTCTAATTGGTAAAAAAAAAAGAAATTCAGAAATTAAAACTTTGAAATTGAGCAAAACTAAACCACGTTAATAACTGACAGTTAATAATGTCAAAGCCTTTTAAAAAATTATGATTAAAATTTGAAATGATTCGTTTCCTGCTTTTTGTAATTTATTATGGCTTTATCGCCTCTCTTTAGTGTCATTTTTTTTTATTAGTGTGTGATTATGTGTTAGTTTGTGTTCATGTCAAATGTAGTATTTTGTCCTGTTCATATAACTGATCTTTTGTCTTTTGCTTCCCAATCTGTCCAATTGTGTTTGTGCTCTGTTCATATTATCCAATCTGCAATCTGGATTCTGCAAATTATTTTTTTAAAAAGTCAAACATGTTTGACTGCAGATTGGTTCGGTTCGCCTCACACACTTGCAGACTCTGGTCTTCATCTCTCCTCTCATACCAAGAGATTTTTAGTCAGACTTTTTCTGCTGACTGATCACAAACTGATTCAGATTTCCCCTGATTGGAAATCGGTGGTAAAATTGAGCAAATAAAACGTGTAGTGGAGTCCCAGCTTATGGATTTTTACTTGGAGAGGAGATTTATTGAGTTTGGCTGTAGTTGAGGAAATTAGTTTAAACACTTTACTAACCTTTACATCCAGTTTTAAGATGTTTAAGTAATGACATATGTAGAATCAGTTTGTGCATTTCCCATCAAAATATAAAGAGGACTCAAGAAAATAAAGTAAATAAATTGTGAACCAGAAGCAATCAAAGTTTACTATTAAAGTAAACATAAAAGTGGCACAGCTTAGTTTTTCCGTGATTATAACCAGGCAGATCAGTGAACCAACAAGATTATTTCTTATGTAGATACTAACTGCATCTTTTTTTTCTTTTTTTTTTTTTACTGCATTTTGTTTGTTTTTTTCCACTGGTTAAAACATAGTTCCAAAAATGCTATGTGTATTAAATATTAAATTTGACTTTGAAACTGGGCTTCTGTCGCTTTAAAAACTCCTGCTCTTTCTGAAACTCCGCCTTCAGGAAGTCGCCACAACATGGCTCCTCTGTTAACTCTAACGTTTTACCAGTGCTGCCATGAGAAGTAGCTCGTATAAAGAGCTCAGCAGGTGAGCGGTTGCACCGGGTTTTTGCTAATTGCTGCTGGCTAGTCTGTAGGGGATGAGTGGGGCTGTGGAGGAGGGCTGCTCTGTGAGACGAGAAGCTTGGAAAATGCAGCTTCAAGGAGGAGCTTTGTCCTCGAAGGCGGAGCTAGGTCCACCCAGACGTTTTGCACAGCTGAATGGTTGCCACGGGAGATTAAGGGATTTCTCAAACATGTATGGAAGAATGAAAGCAAGACTCTCCAGGTCTGTTTTTGATGAGGGAGTAACTTTCTAACATGATGTAAAGCTCAAAAAGGTTAACATAACGCTGCCTCTTTAAACAAGTACATAGTAATTAGATGAGCTACTCTTGTAACAGGAAATTCTAGTTTATTTCCTGTACAGTAGGTCATGTGTCTAATTAATATGCACACAGAACACAGTACTTCTCCATTTAATATGATCAAATTTATATCTGTCTGCTCTGTGAATTTCTGAGAAACGGGGCTGTGCTCTTTGACCTGCACATACTGCATCACATTTTTATTTAGAAAATATAACAATAATTAACTAAAGTTTTACCAGAGAAAATCTTTTAACTATGGTTTATATCTGTTTTAAGAACCAGCTTTTTGGCCTTAGGTTTGTCTTTTATTTGTTTGCTAAAACCTCTGCAGCTTCAAGAAGGAAGTGTAATCAGACACTTCAACACTCTGAGGTGTTTTTATCGCATAACAGAAGCAGCTACTTGACTTATTGGTGAGTTCCTGTTGTTGGACAGACAAGAAAATGTTTAATGAAGTGATAAACTTTTTATAACGTGCATCATCAGATACGGAGTAATTCGAGCCGCCCCCACACTGATACACGTTTTAAAACCGTAGATAAACAGGATTTCACTTTAGCATGTTTTATGTCTTAAAAAATTTAAGAGAAAACAATCGAACAGAAAAGGCAGTATTACTATCAATCCTTCTTCAGAATCTTAGATTTAAAATCTTCAAGTAAGAAAGAAATATTGAAAGATGCAATTACTTGAATTGCTTTGCTGAAGTTGGAAAGTTGTAAGTTTTTATTACATCCCCAACCTGCAAAATCCAATATATCTACCTTCCATGTAAATTTCTAAGTCCAAAATAAATGGTTTATTTGCCTCCTTTGCATTTCAGCTCAACCTTTTTAGTGAACATGTAAGACTGGTGCACAAGAAAACATGTAGTGTACTTCATTGCACTACATGCAAATACAAGTTAATACATGTTATTCACTTGTATTGCTAATAGCAGCTGACCTGGTGATTTAACATATTATTTAGGTTTTTGTACTTTTATACACTTTTTAGTTGGGCTTGAAATCTCGACGTCCGTCCTCGGACGTAAATCTCACATTGTTAGCAACAGCCACAGTTGGTTTCTGGTTCGTCGTTGCCTGCTTTATTTTATGTACGGAGATCCTCAACAGATCTTAAAGTTCTTGAACAAGCCGTCGACCGGGCTTCCGATGCTTAGTAGCTCTACAGCGCCGTTGATTCAATAGCCTGGCAAACATCAGTGCTGATGTTGTTTCCGAGTACCACTAAAGTACCACCTGTGACACCCGAGCCTCAGTTTGAGCACCATGTTTTGGTCGCAGGAGAATGGAAGCTCTCTTTGTCGTCAGTGGAAAAATCTTTATTGCTATTACAGCCAGGAAGAGCTTCTCCTAGGTGCTAACCAGTTTCTTTCATCTTTGGCAATGAGCTCCAACTCTTTGAGGATGGAAAAACTCTTTGCCATCGCCCTAATCTTTGGCTACATTCAAAGATTATCAAACTTAAATCAGAACTCAGCTGGGGCCGTGTAGAGGAGGTAGGCTGTCGAAAACCCTCAGACCAGCATGACTGTCGTGACCATTTCATTTATCGGTCTGTAATATTAACAGTTGTACAGAAAGTGACATTTTAAAGTGTATTTTCACAAGTCCTAATAATTACACTTAAATATATTGTGCTTTAATTAGTCCCAAATGCCTCAAAGTTTGATCATTAGCTTCTACTTTTTGAATAAATTCATTTGCATGTTCATGCAACGGCCAACTTTGCGTAATTTCCATGGAAAACGGAGACAAACCACAATCTATGCTGGCGGTGGAAAGGTTCAACTAAAAGTCTGCATCCGTGTCGTTACTTTCGGGCAGCGTCGCTGCTTTTTGGTGGAGAACGCACAGGAAATGGCACCGTTGCTCTTGCTCTCGTCTCTGTCTCACACTTTTGTTTAGACACACACAAAAAAGAAAACAGTCAACGACCGAAGGGCAGCAGAACGGCAGCTAGAGCTCTGAAGTGCGGCCTGACAGAGTTGAGTGGTATTTCACCGTGACCTACAATTTGTGGAACAAAGCAGGAAGTGACAAAAAGAGAAAGGATGATCTGCCTCCAAGTTGCAAAAGTTTCCATGCATATTTGGCAGGAAATCTGTCAACACAGCAACACAGAAACCTGCAAAACCCGACTCTTAATATTCAACCACAAGACTCCCCGAAGGTTATAGCTGCCGTCTCAGACCAGGAGGATAAATTCAGATCGCCACAGATCTTGGTGAGAATATTTGTTTTCTTGGGGATGTTCCAATTCCCAAATTATTACGCAACTTAAGCTTCAAAAGTAGACAGGCGTTTATATTCTAAAACTTTCTTAATGACAACATCTTGTATTTGGAAAATCACAAACAAAACACTACGAGGAAAGAATAAAAAACAGAAACATTGAAGAAGCAACACGGCCTTTTCCAAGGTTTCCCGTTCCAAGGAACCGAGTCGTAATTCTCTGTCAAAGTCACAGCCACAGAAAAGCGGGAGGTCGATCACCGTCCGTGGCGGTAAACGCGGAGGGCAGACCGGGTCACGTACCGTGGTGGGAGACCCCGAGAAGCAGCGCGGCCGTGTACGCCAGCAGCCAGCTCAGGCAGCGACCACCAGCCATCTCTGTGGGGAGCGGAGCAGAGTCTGTTTCCTCTTCTGCTCGCTGCACAACGAGAAGTCAGCAAAGTTAAAAAAAAAAAAAAAAAAACAGAAGGAGGGAGGAGTGGAGGAAGCTTCTGTAAACGTAGAGCATGAAGCAGAGAGAAATAGGGTATCTGCTACTTTAAAGTTAGAAAGATTGTTTCTTTTTCAATACAGTTCTTGTTTTTTACTATTTTGTTCACTATCGTTCCGTGCAAATTTTGAATTTCCTCCGTCATCTGTTTCAAGTGAAGATTTTATCTATTGAGGAAGAAAAACAACAAACAGAGCTAATTAGCCACTGCAATAATTGCTAATGAGCTGTTGACATCACTCTGGAGGAAACATCTCAATCAGATCCCATAAAGTAAATTATCATTATTGGAAGGTAGACTTGCTGGTCTCCCTGCATGCTGAACCATGCAGCCAAAGGTCATAAACTGATGGGCGAACATTCTCCTTCCTGTTTTTTTTTTTGTTTTGTTTTGTTTTTTGATAAGCAAAATTATAATAGTGCTTATATCATATGATAATATGATATGTTGTAGTACAGTGCAGCAAAGAAGGCAGCCACAGACCAAGGCATCACGTTAGACTTTCTGTGCTGTGGTTTTTTTTCTGAAAAGTTGTTTTTGTTTTTTTTACAGCATGTATAATATTACACACAGCTTCCAAAAAGTCCCACTTTTGTCCCATCAGTTGACAAAATGATTTATGAACTAATGCAGGGGTAGGCAACTCCAGGCCTTGAGGTCTCCTGCAACTTTTAGATGTGTTTCTACTTCAACACACCTGAGTCAAATAATGTGGTCATTAGCAGGACTCTGGAGAACTTGACTGCATTTAGGAGGTGATTCAGCTATTTGAATCAGCTGTGTTGGACCAGGGAGACAACTAAGAGTTGCAGGACGCCTGCCCTCGAGGACCAGGATTGCCCACCCCTGGACTAATGTGTCGGGGTTCCAGGTCCTGTTTGGGTGAGCGGTGGGTTTCAGCCTTCGTAACTCTCAGCCGCTCTGGCCCAGTTTCTATGCTACTGCTGAAACATGATCAGTGAGCTGAACAGAGACAGCTGGGGTCTGCAGTGCTTCAGATGTTTTCTCTGAATTATTTGCGTGAGTCTTCATTGCACTCTTGCAGCGATTGTCAGCCACTCCCGGGAAGGTTCCTTCCAGGTATTTCCTGTTTGTGGCTAATGGTTCCTCATTGGGGTTTTTGTAGAGTCCCGAAGCTTTAGAAAGGGGCGTTCATTTTTTAAGATCAGGAAATGGTGTGTCGTTTTCAGACTCTAACCATGATGACCATGAAGAGCCTAAACATTAATTTCAGGGTTTTGAAATAAATCCTGTATTGGATTGTGAAGCAAAGCTAGCATCGATGTTATGTACTGACATAACGACAGCATTTCTTTTTGGCTTTCTTTATTCAAAAGTGCTAAGACATAAAATTAGGTAAAGAGATAGGGAAGACATGCAGGCAAAGTTCACTAGCCCGGGAATTGAACCTGTGACAGCCGAATCGAGGACTAAGGCCTCCTGATGTGGCTGGTGCTTAACCTCTGCACCACCACAGCAACATTTTGTTTGACCTGCAATGAAGGGAAGAATAACTTATATTCTTTATATCCTTATATAAAGAATATAAGTTATCCATCTTGATAAAGGCAGGAATTAGTTTGTTTAAAGTCCTTAGGGAAGAAGGCGAACAAATGGAGCCACTCAATTTACTGAACCCGAGGGAGGAGTCAAAAATCATTTAAGACTATTGTGTTTAACACAACTCTGAATTGTGCTGAAGGGCCCAGAGAGCTAACAGGATGGGTTGAATAGGGAGATTTCTGTTTTGTTAGTTTAAATGGAGAAAACTTAAATATATGTCATCCAAGCAGTCCAATAAAGGCCTCGATGAATAACTTGTTTAAACTTTTAAAGGAAAATAAGGCTGAACCACAGTGGAACCGGATGTTAGACTTTTGAAGGACGGATCCTAACACAAAATATACCATGAGAACAAAAGAGGGACCAGAATGTGGGACCCCAGGTCAAGGGAACACTGGCTTATTTTAACCGAGAAATCTCTATTTGTCAAACAGGATTTAAACAGCTGCAAAGCGAGTTCTTTTACTATGTAGATATTGTCAGAGACTAGATAAGAGGATGTTATTATACACGGATCGAAAGCAGCACTCGAGCGTATGAGGAGGAAGGCAGCAGATTTTCCTGAATCAGCAGCCAAATGAAGGTCAGTAAAAACCCAGAAGGGTGCGGTTTTTGTTCGAAGGTGGACTACGTTTTGCAGGACCTCAGACAGAAACGATAGTTTGGTCGGGTATTTGCTAGATCTGAACAGTGTAACTTTTTGTTTTCTGACTGTTTGGAAAGCAGGAGAGAGAATTACTTCAAGGCATGTTTTGTTTTCATGGCGACAACAAAAACATGAGAGAGCACAACTGGAGTGAGCACTGAACTTTCACACTTTATAAAAATTTTTTTAAAAAGCTGTTCTGTAGATAAGAGCTAAGCTACATCAGTGCAAGCAGCCTAGTGAGCGCTACATGTTTTACTAAGATACAAAAACCTAAACTAACAGTTAATATCTACAACCACACAGGAACTAGACCACATCCTGCCATCAGTTATTGATGGGGAGATACTGACGTGCCTCAACATGGTGCATAAACTGTGTGCAGCCATAACTAGGTAGTTTGGTCAAGAGCAGAGCAAAGGGAGGTCTTTATTTGTCCAATCAAGACGGTCTCAAGACCAAAAAGACCAAAAGAAAATGTGCTAATGCTTTCTGCCCTTCATGCACAGGTACGTAGCAGAAAGCATTAACTCTGGCTCAGGTTGGCATTTCTAATCTTGCACAGTGCACTCTGTTTATCTGAACCTGGAAGATTAATAAGTGACACTGAATATGAATGGCGTAGGTGTATTCTGAAACAGGCTCCCAGTTTGAGAGGAAGCGAAGCTGTTGACCTCTGAGATAAACCCCGAAGGCTTCCGGTTTGAAAAGACATCCAGTTAGCTTAAGTGTTTCGCAGTAAATTAAGCGGTGAGCAGTCCGAACACATCAAACTCTGGGCTGAACCTTTTTTTCTCATCAGAAAGTTCTGAACCGCTGGTTAAGAAAAGTTATGCATGTTGGGTGGAACTTTGACCCGAATCCGGCTTCCTGGGTTGATTTTTGCAAACAGGGTTTGGTTTCATCTTTGACCCAGAACAATGAGTTTGGTTTTTAACCCCAGAAAAATGGGTTAAAGTGACCAATTCAACCAGAGAGTCGAATGAAAACGATTGCTAATCACTTCAATTAACAAAACAATAATATCTGGGATTAAATCATGATTTCTGATTAAAACAAATAATATATATATATATAAATACATATATATATATATATATATAAGGACAGTTGCCTTCTACTGCCTAATAAGACTTTTATTGACAAACTCTTGGGAGGGCTAGTTAGGGTTTGCAATTGTGGGACCTTAAGAAGCAATATTTCTATTTTAGCCATATCTTGGTTTAAGAAATAACATTGAATAGAAAGATGGTGCACAGTTCCCTGAAGTGACTTTTATTGGAACCGAAAGCAAATTTCTGTGTCTTTGGTTTCTGTGAAAATATTTGTAGGCAACTGTGAATACACCCCGTTACAGAAGTGCCAGTAATACTTCTTATGTCAGAGGTTTTCAGTCATGGTTTTGATGGTGTTACTTCTACATAAAGAAGAGAAACCCCCTCAATATTGTTGTTATTTACTGACCAAAGTATTTTTTTACACTTCCAGTTAAGGCCTTCTCAGTCTTCCTCTTATTAGATTTGGACGTTATGAAATTTTGTTGAAGTGGGACCTAGAGTCTCATAAAACAATAGGTAATTGTCTTAAAAGCAAGGAGATACACTTTCCATTACCATGATAAAGTTACACAGTGCCAGTTATAGTACAGCTGGATGTTCCCTGCATACTGAATAACTATTAGCACTGTTGGATTTTCAGTCTTCTCTTCAAACTGTCCTTGCTCAGCCCAACACTTTGAACACCAGAAGGGTCCTTTGCAGGTAACGACAAGTTATCTGCAAATCGCAGGACTGGACAAGTTGCAAGACTGGATCTATAAGCAGAACTAACAGGGTGAACACTTCTGTACTTGTTAACTGTAGAGGAAGCAAAGCCACACACATTAAGGCTAACTCTGTGTGTGCTGCTTCTCTCACATTACCAATGTCTCTACAAAAGGCAACATGTAGAGCTTAGGTCATAGTTTGCAACATGTGTAACTGTGAGAACTCCATGTATGTGGAGTTGTAGGGAAATGCAAAACAATTCTGAAAATTGTATCATCATCATCTGAATGGGCAGATTCAGTTCCTGCATTGAATTGTGGTTTTCATTCATCTGTCAAAGTGCAAACTCACCCGCACCACCTCTTAATTATTCGCTGTTTTCACCACAAAGCTCTCTCTTCCAAAGACAAATCAGCGGCGGCCGTCGTGAGCCCAGCGTCAACGTGAACAGGACTGCAAACGACGCCATCGCAAACAGAAACGTCGGACCAACGTCTTGGCATCTCGAATCAATTTTAATGTTACCATCTGAGGCTTCTCAGAGTTCATGTCTTATCAATGTCTGGATATCTCAATTATGACTCAAAGCTATTTAAAATCAGACATATAGAGGAAAATCATTAACAGGCTAAAGATAAAAATAGGCGTATTCTTTTAAAAAAAAAAAATAAGAATATGACTTAAACCACAGGGTTATTCTTATTCTACTCTGACAGGAGGAGTTGATTGAGTCATAGGATTACTAATCTGAGTTGCAGTGGTTGCCTCCCCAAATGATCACATGCATGTTATGAGCTCGAAGCAATGACTGTGGATTTTACCGTGTTTTTCATGGAAACAAAAACGCGTCACACTTCCATGGAAAAACTGGCTTGTTATCTGGTAAAAACCCTTTACTACGTTCTCCCAAGAGTGAAACTAACCTCCAATTCGTAACCATGGTGATCACAGTTCCTATGTAGAAACTGCATTTGACGCCGAGATGAGAATAGTCGGCATGAACACATTAATAATGGCCTCATCTTGGTTCTAACACTAAAGGATGGAGGTGGGAGTGCGTTTAGGGTCTATTGAAATCTCACCCACAATAAAGTTAAAATAAGCAAAACAATGTTAAAACTGGTGTTAGGAAATGGATGAATGGATGAATAATCTCAAATGCACATGATATATACATCAGGATGTACAAGATGATGTCATTTTTTTGTAAAGTACTGACAGACGTTGGAGACGATAACGTCCGTTCTTGGAAATCAAGGCAGCGAACTGGGATCTGGCTTCCAGCAGCTTCCTCCTCTCAACCACTGCTTTCTACACATCAGACTTTTGTTTTGTTGGCTTCCACCTCATGTTTCTGCTTTCAGTTGCAATATTAAGGAATCAAAAATAGCGAGTTTCTGCGTTGAGCGTGTCATATACTCCTTAGTTACCTTTGTTGACATAAATAGAAGGAACCAACAGTCATTGATGTCAAAGTTTAAAGAAATGTTTTCAACCTTCAATCTTTTTCATTCAGGTTGCATTCCTACAATTCTTAATACATTTCGAAACAAACCCATAAAACAAAACAAAAAAAAAAAGATACATGTAACGGGTACCGGGGTTCTGGACCCGTCAGCAGCAGATGATAAAGCTGAAATATGAGTGAGAACGAGGGAGATGCAGTCTGTGTTACTCCAATTTCTCTCAGCTTATGAGAAACGGCAGAGCAACAGGCAGCGCAGTCTCCATGCGCCACCTTAAAAACACCATAAATACACCCATCGTCATTAACTCCTGCTGTGGTGGCGCAGGGGTTTAGCACGCCCCATGTTTGGAGGCCTCAGTCCTTGTCGCGGGTTCGACTCCTGGGCCCGGCGACCCTCGCTGCATGTCTTCCCCCCTCTCCTTGCCCTCCTTCCTGTCAGTCTACTGTCAAAAGATGCTAGCCACTAGCGCCGCTAAAAAAAAACCCCAAACAAAATAGCTACATAAACATTTAAAGAAGTGAATGCTCCTTTTCTTTTTCTATTGTGGGCACACACTAGTGGGCATCCCATACATTTAACCTGCCTTCCAAAACTCTAACCACTTTTCCAATTAAACAACATTAGGGTGTGTTTTGAAAACACAGTGGAATTACAGGATTTCTCTTGAGGTTTTTGCGGAGTCCCCTCTTGAAACACCAGAACACATTTACTGGCATTTTGAAAGAAGAAGTGACACAGTACCAGTAAAACAGCTCCAACCAGTGAGTCAGTAGAGCAATATAACCAAGAGGGAAGAGAAACGACATCAGAAATAAAACGATTATGGAGGAGGCTAATGCACGCTAGCATTGCAGAAATATCAAATTTCTTAAGTGAAACGACACTCGCATGTCCTAACTAGATGTAGAAACGTTAAACATAAGTAGCAAAAAAAAAAAAAAAAAAAAAAAAAAAAGGAGGACCGTCACTTAAAGGAACAAATTCTCATGAGCCGAGTAAGTATGTTATCTTTTCAATTTAATCATCATCTTGGCTCATACAGATGTTGTGCAACGATGTGTTTTGCTCAGATCAGATAACTCCTCTGGTAGACAAATGCAGCCCAGCAGCCATTTGCATCACTAGCTGTCCTCCTCACCGGACCAGGAATCTCATAGCTGGTAGAAATGCATTTGAAATGCCTGGGTGGGTTGTTGATGTGTGTGCATCGCGGCAGGAGAGCACAAGAATGTGTGAGTTTCACTCTGAATGTTGGAGCACTGCTCTTAGCTTTGCAATCGGACTAAAATATCGTGTCACGTAAGCTCTAGCGTTTCACCCCTGCAGACCACCAGACAGTGTAACTGGAAGGAAACCCGCGGAGCTCCATCATGTGGTCAGAAGCGCAACTCCGACTTCACCAGAACGCTGAGCGCTCTGAATGCCACCGGTTTCGTTCAAGTGCCTCCCACTTCCCCAAAGCATTGCAAAAAAAAAAAAAAAAAACAACAAAAAAAACACAACAGGGTAAAGCAGCAAAGATGACTCCCACACATCTGTGTAGAGCTTAGCTGGACTGGAGACAGAATGAACTTCAACCTGGCAACGTTCAAAGTCTGATGAGAAACTTTCAAACCTTTCTTAGTAATACATTTCGAAAACACAACGAGATGGCTAAGACTGCGTAAAAAATGTTTTTCGTGGACATAAATATCACAGGATTAAAAAAAACAAAAACTAAAGGAGACATATTGTGAAACAATGCCGATATGAATGCTACATGTATTAAAATCCTGCTAACAAAGTCAACAATAAGAAGAAAAAGTTTATCCAGTTTTCTTGTCTTTTATTTTTTGTGTATCTCCAGTTGTAGTTATTCTGGTTTGAGTAGAGGTCATTTACTGAGATTTAATGAGAATCAAGTGGCTAAAACTGCACTCAGAACCTCAATGAAACATATAAGAGGTGACAAACGGTAAGAGAGAATAATATACAATTGACATTAAGTAACATATGCGTGAGATTTGGAAACCTTGCTTTTTGTAAACTAATTTTAATCACAAACCCAAGATAAATGTATAAACACACTGTGGTTAGTAACATGAGTATGCCGGTTTGATCATTGATTTAAAATTGGACAACTGAGTGCAAAAGTACGGTTGAATTTGGCGGAGAAGTGAAAGGACTGAGGAGCCATTTGACCTCTGTTGACCTTTGTAGCAAATTCAAACCGTTCCTAGTCTTAGCGTCACCGAGATGGAGACATTTACATCAGACATGTCAAACAAGTTGTGAACAAACGCTTCACAAATCTGTCGGACATCAAAGAAAACGTATATACAAATATTAAGACTGTTTTAACGGAATGAAAGTAGAGCAGCAGAGAGAGAGCGCTCAGAGGAAATGTGAAGAAGAAAAAACCCCAGAAGGCCTCTGGTCAGCATAGACGAGCGTTTTGCACTTCCTCTTGTAGAGAAGTGTCAATGTGATTGATAGCTATGTGCTAAAACCGCAGTGAGCGAGTCAAAGTGCTTGAACTGTACGGCTGTCTGTGAGCTGCACTCTAGAGCATAAATAAAAGCCAAGAGTTTTTAGCATTCAGTCAACCTGACTGAGTGCTAAAACGCTCTTCTAGTTTAATGATCAGAGAAAATGCTTAGACATTAATAATGACGATTTGGGGAAAAAGTTCTGTTTGTCGTTAGGATCATCCTGGAAATCCTCTGATGGTTTTACAGATGGCTCCAGGAAAGGGAAGCAACAGCGGCACCTGCTGCCAATCTCTTGGTACTACTGACTTAAAATTAATACTTGTAATAACTACAAATTAGTCATGTGATGAACTGAAAAGTAGAATTAATTGGTGCAGTGAAATGGTTGCGCTCTTATATGATGTCCAGATCCAAAGGTTTCATTGTGATTCTTATAATATTATTGTTTGTCACTCAGTAGTTCCTTGTTAATTCACTAATCCATTATCCCATTTCATACACTGTTAATACCATTTCATTTTCAGACTGTACTTTTGCTTTGTAAACAACCCAGTTTGTACTCATGCACTTTAACAGGTAATAAAGGTCAAAGTGACCAAAAAAAACACAGCATAAATCTCCACTATAGCTTCACTTGGTTGCCAAGTGAATCAGGTGCTGCTCATCTTCGCCTTCTCGTAAATTTGCAGTTTTGGTTCATTTGCATGCCTGAAATATTAAGTCAAGATTTTTAAAATGTTTTTTTAGATTTTCCTTTTTGTCTTTCTCCAATGTTAGAATGCAATTATTCATTGTAAATTTCCTCTTGTTAAATCAGATACGTTTTAATATTTTTGCAAATGTTTTTATTTATCTTTTTCTCAGTCATTAGCAAAACAGAAGGAAAAAAAACCCAGAAGAACCTTTAACCCGGAGGTGAAGAAAATAGTCATTTACGTCATACTAATGTGCCAACAAGTATTTAATGCAGCAATATACAAATCTTATTCATCATAAAACCTGAGAAAAATATTAAACATGCAAATTGGCTAAGCAGTCCGCTCATTTCAAAAACCACAAAACACCAACGTGTGACTAAAAGCAACAAGCAGGCAAAATACTGAGAATGACTCATTTATGTGAGATTCAGCTGTTTACATTTTCAGCTCAATTCAGTCAAGTTTGGTTTACTATTGGAATTTGTTCAAATGTTTTTCATCTAAGGAAACCCAGCAGATTGTGGGCAATCGTCGTTTCATCTTCCTCACTCCAAGCATGTACGCAGCGACAGTGGAGAGGAAAAACCTCTGTTTAAACCTCAGGCTCAGAGTGAGAGACCGTCTTCCACAACTGGCTGTGGTCTGAGAAGACAGAGCAGATACACAAAGATAAAACTTGTCTGATGGATTTTCTGGGCTCATCTTGTCCACTGGTTCTCAATCGACTGTCCTGATCGCTGACGGGAGGGAACTTATAGAGGAGGGACGTTTTCACCCGAAGAAACAAACTGCATCTTTACTCATCCCTGACAGACAATGTTTGGAGTGTATCAGCATTTTGTAGCTTCTTCTGCATCCGCAGCGCCTCCTGAGTTTTCATACACCAAAGCATCACCTGTCGGTAATTAAAGCGAACTGTTACATGAACGTTTGACGGTACCTGGATTTTTATTTTCTTATAATTTGATCGCAAAATGGAAAACTGACCTGGAGGAGATGAGGAGTTGAGCTCCAGCTGACTGGGGTCCTGGTCGACTGCTGCGGCGCGTTTAAACCTGGAATGAGTAAACAAATAGTTAAGTTCTATCTTGCGGAGGAATCATGTTTGAATTAAAAAAGTTGCAAAACTTTAATACAAAAAGAGAGAGTCCTACACACCTGGAACAAAGTACTTCTATGAAAACAGAAAACAAAAAAACAAACGGGTTATAGCTTTATCAAATCAACTGTTGGTGAAAGACAAAGTTTCAAATAGCATATCTTACCCTTCAACTTTGCGTCGTAAAGCAGCCAGACCAGCACCAGGATAACAAGAAGTCCGACAACCAACCTGAACCAAAACATGACGGGAGAAAAACCACATCCTGCAACAATATGGAGGCAGACAGAAGAACCATCAGAGGACAGGACAGCAACCTGTGGCTCTGTAAATAAAATACTACAACCATATTCATTTTTTTTGCATTATTAAAGAAGTTGTAAAAATCTTTTCGATGGCGGTTAATGGCTGCCTACCAGCTCTCTCTCATGATTGCTTTGCTAAAACCTAGTTTTAAAAGTGATCTATGAGAAACTTCAGTGTGTGATCAAATATTTCTCTTTGTTTGAAACATCGATGGCTCTGAACGCACCACAGTGCGTTCACGATGTTGATTAACAGCACTAAGACCCTCCTCCTGGCTCTGATTGGTTGTTTCTAGTTGGGATCGGTGCATTTACAGCTCAGGCAGCAGGTGACAGATATTGATATTTTCACTGATGATCTGTCTCATAACAAACTGTCTCAACATAATGACAGTTTTAACAAATATAAAATTATCTTTTTTCATAAAAGTTACATACTGCAGCTTTGAGACCAGTTTGGATTCGTACAAGTTCACCATGATCTTGTTGCTCTTTAGACAACAATGACTAACAGTGGGAGATTTTCAGAAGACTGAAAAATAAACTGCACAGTTATTAGGTTTCGAAATCTTTCTCTTTTTCACCTTTGACCCCAATATGTGTTCAAAGTAGCCTTTTTCTGGCTGCATCTTCATTATTCATTCAGATGAGTACAGAGTATCACATTGTTGTTGTAAGTCCAGTCAGAAAAAGCATAAAAATCTCCCATAAACGTGAAAGTATTTATCAAACTTGTAAACTGTCTCGTTATGATCAAAAGAACTGTGACAACATCCTGTTTTCTCAGAACGTAATAGCTTGATAACTTCCTGTTTGATTTTTCATTCTTGATCAAACTGGTCTATGTTTTATTTACAAATGTGAATTTAATACACAAACAAGTCAAAGAGAAGAATTCATATTTCTGCACATACCGTTATTAGAGCCGTCTCCTGTGTTGTTGCTACATTTCAGTATCTTGGATGCCAATATCTCACTGATAACATTGGAAGCATTGCAGGTGAATGTGGTGTCGCCATCTTGTGGTGTAATGCTGTATTGCAGTCTGGGCCCGTTTCTGGTTTGGTTTCCCACAGTCCAGCTGTAGGTGACGTTGCTGTGAGGATTTGCTTTGCACTCCAGAAAAACTGTACAAAATCCATCTGATCCAGACTCAGTGATGTTGGAAATGATTTGTGGATATGAGCTCTAATTTGAGAACAGAGGGAAGAACAGCTTATTAATAATGGCATTATATCTATGGTTAATGTATTTATAGTGTGTGTGTGTGTGTGTGTGGGGGTGGGTGTGTGTGTGTGTGTGTGTAAATGTGTAAGATATTCCTTCTATTCCTGTTGTGGTTATTGCTATTTTCTTTAAGGTCACAGAAAACTTAAACTAAAGATTAATAGTTGAGCTCTTTTGGCAGAATTATTTTCCAAATTAAACATTAAAAAAGCTGTTGTATGTAAGATGCTTTAGGACTGGACACACTGGTGCTTTTGTTTGATTTAGAAAGTTTATGAAAAGTTGTAAATGGATTATAAGCATTGAGCTTTTTTACATTTCTTTGAAAGGTTGTGAACAGAACCAGCATCTTACCGTGAACTTGCAGAGTGATGAAGACTGAACCTTGTTGGCCTTTGACCTCTGTGATTAAATTAAATTCACCAGAATCTTGAAGAGTCAGGCCTCTTATTGTTAAACTAAAGGTTGTTTTATTGAACTTCACTCTGTCCTGAAATGGGTTGGTTAGAGAAAGACCTGAACTTTTGACTGCTAGATTTGAGTCTCTATATTTCCATGTTGCCCTGGTGATGCCTTCAGCTGGTAAATTTGATAAAAGCTCCACAGAGTCTCCAACTCTTTTATGAATGACTTGTTTTCCCTCTGAAGCCTCCACATCCGAAACACATTATAAACAACACAATGATTCATTATGATGAATCATTCTTTATTTTCCTTTTAATAAATCTCTTTCTGGACTAAAACAAAAAAGTAAATGACAGAAATACGATCCTCTAGTTCCTCTCAGCAAAACTTTATTTAGGAAGAACATGTGTCATAAATATTAGTGCAGATCACAGCTGATGTTTCTGATCTCATTTTTGCTATGAGACTCTCACAGACACTTAGGTAGAAAAATAGATGCACACAAACTTTTAACTTTCAAATTTCTTTAGTTGTCATCTTGCGTGTTAATGACATTTGCTGTAAATACTCCATTCACCCCCGAGTCAGATCAAATGTATTATTACTTGATGTAAGCAGATGTCAAACATACCATGACGGCCTAGTCCAAGAAGAGCAAGAAGGAGCAAGACAGACTGAAGGCCTCTGGGAGAGAACAACATCTTTATTCTCTGCAGCTTGGTCAGACGTGACCTAGATGAGGCGAGACGTTTCTGGTCCAGCAGAAATACTGTCTAAAATAAAAAGAAGAAGAATGTCACAGCCTATAAACTAATATAAACTCCTAGATGTAAGAAGAGTTTTAAAAATATTCTAAGGTTTTTCAAGCACTGTTTCACCAAAGTCAATAACTCAGTAAACATTGATGTTTTGTGTCACTCCTTGCAAACAATCCCAGAATTAGATACTTTATCTACAAATGAAGACAATATCAGTGATGCACCAACCTTTCATCACAAGTATCATCTTTTGTAATCCTATGATACTGATTGATTTCCTTACTTTGTTTCTGCTGTTTGGCACTTCCTGCTGACAGTAAAGCCTTTCCCTGTGAAGTTTCAGTGTGTTTCTCTGCCTGCTCTCATGTCAGTAACCAGGTTATCCAGCTGTAATGGAACATTTCATAATGTTCTCCTCACCCCTCGTTTTCTTAGAATCGTCTGAATAGTCTTATGGTTCTTCTTTGCTGAGTATCGCTGCAAACATCAGCGGAGAGTCGATCACAACTGCTGCCTGCCTCTGATCTCATAATCACACCCATAGTAGAGAGTAACAGACTATAATGGAAACTCACCATTATGGTAGAACCCAAGTGCACATTAAATGTTTATAGTGAGTCTTGCCCGTGGATAAGATCCGACATTGTCAGAAAACAGCAGGTCCTTGATCTGCTGAACTTATCAGGATCAAAGCTGTCCCCATTAACGTCAAACACAGACCCCCTTTTCTTAACAAAAGCCAAATGGCTGGACCATGTGTGGAGCTCCACAGGATTTTGCATCACATTCAAAATCTTCACACCTATAATTCAAACAACGACTCTGTGTTGTGACAAGATCTGATGACCAGAACCTGTAAAAATCATCCAGAATCAACTGTTAGCTAGAACAGACTTGACAGACTGTGACTGTATTTTTGTTCTCAACATTTCTTACTTCCTCTCATCCAGACTCTTGTTAAAGTAAAACATTTCCACGACAGAGCCCGTTGTTCTGCTCTATATGTGTCCCTCCAGCCACAGACACACGGTGAGATTATTGATAACGGTTCTGTGTGAAGACGATCAAGTTTAACTCCTGGTTATGACCTTGTTTCTGGGATCTGGACATCATTTGTCTTGCCCCACACATTGAACTCTATATTAGTCTCTGGTTTAATTATCTGCTTCCTGATTACTCAGAGTAACGCAGTCAGTTATGTCGTGTTCTCTCTTAATCTCATAATCATCAAATAGCATGGAGGAACTAAGTTGATCAGTTACTTTAGTTTCAAACAGCGAGAATGCAAAATGTACATAAACACTAAACTTATTAAGTATGCCTCAGTTTAATACCTTTCTGTATATTTTGTTCCAGCATAACAAACGTTGTTCTTTCAAAACCACAGACCAGAAGATGAGACTTTTACAATAAGACTACATATTACCGTAAACAAATAAAGACAAACATGAACAAAGAGCACATGAACATTCAGCCAGACGAGGCATATATCACCCATCCCTGCTAGAGAATAACATTCTTACCTCCTTATACTTACGTTGGCTCAACTCAGAGTGTGATGTGTTAAAGAGGACACTGTGAATGAGTCAAATCAAGGAAGTGGTTAGAGTTGGTGTTGCTTTAAAAATTAGCTCTATTGACAAGTAAATACTCAAGTATCTCTGCTTGATCTGCAAAGTAAGCAACAAAGATGGCATGAGTTTATGCAATACATAAATATACACATGCAATCTATTTATGTGTTGCATGTATTTATATTAACGCTTAAAGAGATAGCCTAAATGTAGACTTTAATGCTCGGTGAGGTTTATTTGACTTTGCCAAAAACACCAACATACAGAGAAACTGAAGTACATGAACAGTCTTAAGTTGCAACCAACTGCAAGGTACCTCAAATAATCGTACCCTTTTGTAAGTTTTAGTTTGTTCCTTTGAAAATAAAGTGAAAAAATTATTTCCACTACAATTTAAACATCCATGGATTATCTGCCACACTTATCCTGGTAGGCTAGCTAGCGGGGCTGGTAGAGGTCATACTGTGGTGTGACCTGGACAGGTCGCCAGTCCATCGCAGGGCAACGCAGAGACAGACGGGACAAATAACCACACACACAACCACACTCACATCCAGTGAGAATGTAGAGAGATCAACTGTGAAGTCATAGCTGCCTTGCAACAAAAGATCCCTGGTTTGAGTCCCGGCCTGCTGCCTTTCTGCATGTTCTCCCTGTGCATGCTCGGGTTCTCTCCAGGTACTCCGGCTTCCTCCCACCATGCGAAACATGACTGCTAGGTTACATTAAATATATGTTTCCCACACAAACACTTTATTTAAAGCAAATTATTGTGTTGACAGTTTTATTTTCAAACAGAAGATGATCTTCAATGTTGTACCTTCAGTCATGAAAGACTGAACTACAAAGAACTGAGAGGCAGGTATCATCATGTTGGGTTCTAGCCTCTTAACCCACATGCAGAAACACAGGCAGTAGAACAGATATTAGATAAATAAAGTTTATTTAAACAATGCTGAAATGTGCAATTGTATGGTTCTTGTCCTGAGAATTGAAGTCGGGGTCTTCTGTACTCTGAGGATGGTGAATTAAAGGTTTTGTAGGACAAAAGAGTTTACCGAGGAAAAATGGAGTGATCTTACTTGATTAGATTCTGTCAAGGACGATGTTCTGCGGTCTCCGGGGTCACGGACTCTTTTCAGGGGTCTTTGAAGTGGTCCAGGTTCCGGCGCAAGGTTTTGACGGGAAGTTTGGAGAGTGTAGATGGTGGAGGCTGTGGTGGAGGGCGGACAGGCAAGTTCAGGTGAGGAGAGGGAGGAGCGCTCCAAGACTTCAGGAACTGTCTATGGTGCTTCTGTGGAGGTGAAAAGGGACTCAGGCAACCAGTGGGTAACTAGCCACGGCATCACAAGGGGAGGACGGTTCCAAAAGCCAGGAACTCAGGCTAATCAGTAGATTAGTCCAGAGGCGTCGTGAGGAAACACCTGAAGGAAAGGTGACATGAGGTAATCTCAGAAAATCAGACTGTTAGCTGAGGGGTTGAGGGGCACAGAGTACCACTGCTGGCAAACACTCAGCCCGCTCCTCTTATACTCCAAGATGATGATGAGACTGATCACAGGTGAGCCGACAGCAGTCAGCAGGCGAGCCCTCCAGGTATTGCAGCCTCTGGCACCATCTGGTGGATGAAGCGGAAAATAGCAAGAGGCAGAAATCCCCGCCTCCCCACCTCCTCCCCCCAAAGAGCCAAACAGCCTGGACCGTATAGAAACGGTTAATCCCAGAATGCACTGCATTAACCCCATTGTAGTTTCAGGAGGAACTGAAAGTGCAGTTAGTCTGCTTATGTGTAGACTAACAGATTTAATTTAAAAAGAATCGCATCTAAAATTCAGTCTTTCCTGATTTATCATAAGTTTCTTACTTCTTCCTACTCCTTTTCGAGCATGTTAAAATGACTGTGGTGCAAACATATGTGTCTTTTGCCTTCCTTGTTCTTGTGCGTTGTTTTACACTGCTGTCATGTTCGAAATAAATACAGAAACAAAAATGTAGTGCAAACTGAGAATGCCTATTATAAGAATTCACAAGACCATTCCGTCCTTAAAGTTGCATAAATGGTATATTTATACAACTTTACCCTGGAAACATACATGGATAGATATAAACCTACAAGTACATTTTCACAATACCTGTATAAATCTAAATTACAGCGTAAAGAATAATATTAAAAACCCAAATTAAGAAAACCAGGAACTGTTTCATCCGGTTTCAATGACGCGTTGCTCTCGGTTGGTTCCGCCCCTGTTCTCTATCACGTCCGCAGTTCTCCCATATAGCCGCTGTTTCCTCCTCCAGACCCTCATCGTCTCTCTAGACTCTTCTAGATCGATAGCAACATGAGCGGCAGAGGAAAGGGAGGTAAAGGACTCGGTAAAGGAGGCGCCAAGCGCCACCGTAAAGTTCTCCGTGACAACATCCAGGGCATCACCAAGCCCGCTATCCGCCGTCTGGCTCGCCGCGGGGGAGTCAAGCGCATCTCCGGCCTCATCTACGAGGAGACCCGCGGTGTGCTCAAGGTGTTCCTGGAGAACGTCATCCGTGACGCCGTCACGTACACCGAGCACGCCAAGAGGAAGACCGTCACCGCCATGGATGTGGTGTACGCTCTCAAGAGGCAGGGCCGCACTCTCTACGGCTTCGGGGGTTAAACCCGCAACTCCTTACTAGACTAGCAACCAAACGGCCCTTTTCAGGGCCACGCACATGTTCTTCAAGAAGCAACTTCCTGTGAAATGTGGCTACTAAAGGCTACACTCGTAGTGCAAAGAATGATCTCTTGAAGTTATATTTCATATACTCTCCCTACTTAACGCCAATGATCTATTGGTATAGGAAGGGTTGCTGTGAAGTTCAGGTACAAGTATAACGTCACTAAAATCGTGCAATCGAAAAAATTCAAGCTGAACATAGGGACGTTATAAAGCTTTCAGCTCCCTGTAACTGGCTGAAGATGTTCTACAGCGCCATCAAGTGGACAAATAAACATGCAGAGACTATAATGACGTCATCCAGGTGTATTTTGTGAAGCTTTAAACTGAATGTTTGATACGCAACTTTTCGACACTCTAACTCTTTAATTCAAAGGCTGTACCAAAAGAAACAGTGGATTTGTATTAAATAAAGATGAGGATTTGGATGTGAATGAGCTTGTTACTTTGTCATTATAGCAGCAAAATATCAATTGTCTTAAAAGCAGGACTTTTCACTGACTGGTCTGAGCTTTAAGTGGTTTCTCTGTTATGAGGAAATTGCACCTGCTATAGAAAGTAACAGTGAGCTAACATGGCAAAAGTACTGTTATACAAGTTAAAATGAGCATTTTTCTGTTTTTCCCAATAGCCAAGGGATTGTCCAGTTTTCTAAAGTTACTATGTCTTCAAACCTTTCAAACACCCTAACTGCTTTTGAAGGGCTCTAATGTGCCTGCATTGAGGTGTTATCGTATCAAAGACACCTCACCTTCAGAAATAAAACACGTCATCTGCCGTGTTGCTTTTTTTAGACACCATCTATAACTTTGTGCAAATCGTTTTGGGAGAGATGATAAAAAAACCCTCCTGGATTAATGGACACAGCAGTTTTCAGATTGTTTTGGTTTGGAGGAAAACCAGGAGGAAATTCGATGGGAAGCCACTCTGGAGCAGCTCTTAATGCTGTGTTATTAAAAACAATTTAAATGCAATCATTTTGTGACCGTCTAAACCAGCTTTACATATATGCAACATCTATATACATTTCCTTCATGCTACATAATCCATTTAAAGTGTTTGTTCCCTACTCTTTCTACAGGAATCTAGGAAACGTGAATGTTGCCGTTTACAAGATGGCCGAACAAGACCAGGTTTTTGGTTTGAACAAAACATGTTCAAACCAAATGTTTTGAACTAAAGCACATTCTGAAAAAGGCAATCGTTTTGCTTTCATTTGTGAAGAAACACAACTCATTAGGTGCCTTTCAAGCTGAGCTATTAATAACCGCGGCACGTTTGAGTCAAACGTAGAAACAAAAGAAGGAATGCATGTTAACATGAAACTCACTTCATCATCGAGATAGAAGAATTGAAACCATGGGGAGGGTGTGGTTAAAACTGATTATAAATAACATTGTTCTACTGTTACAGTCACTTACACACCTGCTGCAACTCTGACAGGTAAGAGGTTCATGTACCTCTGTGGGTAAGGGCTAAATGTTGTTTGTGTTATATTTTGGATTATTGTCAAATTGTCAAATATTATATATATATATATATATATATATATATATATATATATATATCTAGAGAGAGAGAGAGAGAGAGAGAGATTTTTAGCACTTTTTGGCTACAAATGTTGTAATAAACATATATTGTTAGAAGTATTATTACAAACATTACAAATCGAACGTTACAATTTCTAATACACAAAATATTTTAATTGTTTTTGATAAAACTCATTGGCTATACATTTTGACATTTTGAATCTGCAAATATTTATACTTACTTGACATGAAGCATTCAACATAGATCATCAATATTTCTGTTTTCTGTATTTTCTGAAAATAGAGAAAATTGCTGATCTACATTTTTACATATGAGGTCGGACTGCGTCCAGACCACCACCTGTTTGTGATGTTCATACATCACAAACAGGTTATAAGCAGGGAATTATAAAGCTCTAAGTATTCTCTCTGCTTTTTGCAGATATTTTCGTCCTGTTGGTCCTCTGGTCATAATCCTTTTACAGGTAAGTGGGTTCTGAAGCATTAGAGATGAAGTTTTGAATGAAAGTACAAACTTCATCTGCTATTTCTATGCATCACATAAAAACAAAACCAAGCTTCACAGATCCATAGATAAGGATAGAAAAAACAATACTATAACCCAACTCTGCATGCTACATCTTTCGGTTCAGGAGTCTGGTTGTTGTGAGGTTGTTTAAATGTCCTCCTGTATTTTTTCCCAAACGACAGGAGTAGTTGCTGTGAGCCATCTGTTAAGACGCCATCTTCTCTCTGTAAATGTCCTGCAGACGAGACACTGATGGTTTCCTCAGCAGTTCTCATTACCAGAGTCTCTCTTCTGCTCACATTGTGAATGTGAGGATCCTTCCAGTGTTGCATTTGCACAATGTTGTGTTGTGCAACAATAGGCCTGAGTAACTGTTAATGACTAGCGAAGGCATTTGTTAGCAAAGTCACTAATTTGAATCAGAATTAGTGACTTTCTAATTCTGATTCAAATTAGAATTAGAAAGTCACTAATTCTAATCTGAATTAGTGACTTCAAATTAGAATTGAAGTCACTAATTCAATTCTAATTGAATTAGTGACTTCAATTAGAATCAGGGCACTGATAATCATATCAGATTATCAGTGCCCTGATAATCTGATATGAATTCCAGATTATCAGGGCAACACCTGATAATCTGGAATTCATAACTTAACAGCTGACAGACTTTGCCTGTTATTGCTTCATGAATACATGTTTGGGGATTCACGAAGATGGATATTATAAAACAATAGATGGAGTGAACTCACTACATTCATATTCAAAACATTGTCACTCCAAAGTACAAGAATTTAACAGCATACCTTAACTCCCAGTTAAGATATTTATGTCGATAAGCTCTAACTTCTGTAAAATGACTCATCATTGTTTGTAATGAGTCTGAACACATCGGATGATGAAATGAGTTGACAGTTTCCTTCTTTCCTGGGTGTGTCAGCTTATCATCAGGCAAACTGAAACTAGTCCTGATTACTGAAGATGTACCATGTGATGTGATTATTCATAAGTTGCTCCAAACCTTTATGCGCTAATGGTGTCCATATCACCTGGATAGTAACATTCATCAAAGATGGGTTTGGCTTCTTGGTCAGAGGAAAGGTGATGACACTCTGAAAAACTGATAAATATGTCTGGAAATACATTATTTAGCTGTTCAACAAAGACTCTCAACACATTCTGAGTGATGTGATCTGGACCATTCGGTGGGTTTTGATATTCTGGGTTCAGTTCCAGCACTTTAATATGTCTTGTTATTTTGAATATTTATGCTAAAAAACTTTGTCTCTTCTAATTTTAGGATTACAAACTCTGGTGAAACGACCTTTTCAAGCAGAAGCAAGACAAACAAAAGACCCTTCTGTTTGATGTGACCATCATGGAAAGTAACTCAGGAGAAGACATGAACTTTGCCCTTAGTCTTGATGAAAGAAATAGTTTATATTATTGTTATGAACCGTACATTTCTGCATATGTGCAGTTCTACCCAAAATCAACCAACACAAAATTGTTCTCAATGTTGGCACTGTTGAATGCCTATGTTCCCTATTCCTACCTGAACATGGAGGAGTGTCGAGAAATCCTGGGACCGCCTGATCCCATCTATGGAGGTCCTCCCTTCGAAGTTAGAATGCATCCGTTCTCCAGGCTCATCAGAGTATCTGGCTCGAAGGTACACCTGATTCATCCAGATATTGCTACATTGTCTGTGGAGCTATTAGCTTACCTAGGCATCCACAGAAGTTCCTTAGCACTGGAATGTGTGCCTCTGCTTTGTAGAGAAGAAGTCCAACCTCACATTGTCCGGTTTGTCAAAGATTTGCTAACAAGTAGAGAAATGGGTCCAAAGGGTAAGGAGAAATTCTCACTGCTAATTAAAGACATTGTAGAGGAAGAAAGAATTTTTAAAGCCCTTTTGGTTTTGAAAAAAGCTTCAAACAAATTCCGAGACAAACACATCTTCCCCCAAACGGTTGCTCGGCTGTATTACATTGGAGGATGTCACCCAAACTTCAAAAAAGCTGAGGAATGGGCTAAAGAAGCCATCAAAAGAGCCCAGAACAACTCATATGCCGCAGACACCCTTGGACAGGTGTACAAGAACCATTTATTGAGAGGGGCCAAACAATCCAGTGAGGTCAAAGAAATGGCCAAGAAGGCCTTTGAGGCGTTCAAAGATGTAGAGATGAAAGCAGAGAAGGAGTTAGACCCTGAATGGACTGAATACGATGGCTGTGCCAACTACTCCGATTCGTTCAACAACCGAGGCCATTTTGGTTTCATTCAAGTGGCCAAGATCGTCTCTGAGAAACATAAACACCTCAATCTGTTTGAGGACACCCTGAAATGGAAAGTTGAAAACAAGTTTGAGTTTTTTGAATGGTATCTCAGCTACTCCCAGCCTGACAGGACAACAGTGGAACCAGATTACTTTTGGAAAGATGTTGCCAATTGCTATCAACAATACACGGCGGAAGACGCAGCTGACTCCACCAGCTTCCCTGCTCTTCTCGATTGGCTGAATCACGGCCTTTTCGTGTCAAAGGAAAAACGAGCTTTCCCGTCTGCGGTGACTGAGAAAACACGGCTACAGTTGGAGCAAACCCGAGATGAATTAAAGACTGCTTATGAGGAAAATGTAGACGACGTGAAAGCGGCAGAGAGGTACATCCTTTCAAACATCATCTTGAACAACAAAGGGCCTCACTCTCCTCAACACGCCCTGGTTAGAGAACTTCAGGCAATCCTACAGAGGTTTCTGCCCACCGGGGCAAACAGTAGAGACCCAGAGTTTTGCCTTTTGGTCCTGCTGCTGTTTTGGCCAGAGGAACATCTAAAGGCAGGTCAAGAAAACAATGATGACGAGTTACAAGAACCTGACACAGACAAGGATCAGCTTCAAGAACAAACTACAGAGGAAGCAGATGTTGAGGAGAACAATACAGGAGAAGAATCTGAGCAGCCCCTTCCTGGCCTCATATATGAACTTGACATGGAAGAATATGTCACTTTGATGGAAAAAGCCTATGATAAAGTCTACGCCAAGTATCTTCGAGGTCGTTACCTGCTGCCACTGTTTTTTCTAGGGAAGGGCTCTGGACTTAGCAGATGGATCCACAGGTCTAGACTGGACAAGATGGTGGAAATCACGGTGGAAACTCAGCTCGCCAATGAACCGAGTGACACAAATAGAAACAAAATGAAAAGAAAGAAGATCATTGATATGTGGCGTAGTGGGGAGGTGTGGCAGCTGCCACAAATCCAGGATATGCTTCAGCCCATTCAAATGGAGACAATGCAAAGCGGAGAAGCGTTTTTTAGCGTAGGCGGGAAGATAATAAGAAAATGTCTGTGCCAGGTTGAGCATGTGTGTGAATCAGAGCGTTTTTATCTTGGCTTCAACATCAGGGGTCCTTTCATCTTCGAAGTGAAGGATCAGTAAAACACCTTTGATTGTTCAGAAAAACACCATTCAGGAAGAATATGTCACCTTACATATTAGGTACAAAGCAGCAACAGGACACTGTTTGAGTCAATATTGGTTTCCAGGAGAGAAAGCAGCGTTTTCATTCACTCCCTAAAGTTTCCGACTCAATGGGTCTGTTAAAAGAAGGCACTCTGTGAATTTTCCAACCAGTAACGGCTGAATTGGTGGCTGTTCAGCTGAAAGACATTACATTTGAAAAGCTCACCGATCAGTTTTCAGCTTTATTCTGAAAACTTCATGTTGGATCTTATTACAGTGACCAAATATGTTAATTACAGTGTCTGATTTTGTCCGTTAGGTTTTAATGTTGAAGCAATATCTTGGATTCTCTGATATCATTAATATAACATGAATGAAATGGGTTGATTTTAATTTGTCTTTCTCCTTGTTTCTGTTGTTTTACATGCAAGCATAAAAAATGATATTCAAATAAATTAAGAATGATTAAAATGATACCTCCATACTAATGCTTACCGAAAGAACAAATTTATTAAACTCTAATAAAAATAATGCCGTAATGCTGGACTGGATTATATATGAGTTTGTTTTTTTTATCTAAGTTTTTTCTTGCCTCCAGTTTTTGAGCTAAGCCACTTGTGACCTTTTCCATTATTATTTTCCAACAATTTCCTAAACATTTGAGCTGGATTTCAAAATCACACTCTGACACTTTAAATCTCACACCTAACATACTGAGCTAAGTGCTTGCACAAACTACTGTTTGACCCAATAATCCTCTTATTTAATTATCTCTATTCATTCTGTCAACTTTTTTATTTTTATGTGGGGTGTAATGTCTGTGAAACTTAAAAAGGTAGTGTGTGACCTACATCTACAAAACTGACTGATAAATTATATCTAATCACTGTAATGTGAAAAAAGCATCACGAAGAGAAAAAGGATGTTAAAAAAAAATAGATTAAAACTACTTAAGTTGTTTGAATATGTGTTAAATCCACCTATAAGCTTTCTATGAGCTCACTCAATCAAAAGCCTTTGCCGTGCTGCATTGCCCGCTACTGGTTGTTCATCAGTACAGCAGCAACTTCATCTCAGTAAGATGCAACATTGTTTAATGCTTTCTGTTGACCCTAATACAGTAAAACAGCAACATTTCATATTGATGGTGTTTAAAATGAGTTTAGCTGATCCTCAGTTCTGCACACAAAGAGAATAAATGTAACAAAGGCTTAAAAACAGTAACTTATCTACAGTGAGGCTGTCCCTCACTCGGCTCAGGGTTGCTGACAGAGGAACAGAATCCATACTGGAATTTGATAAAGCAGATAATTTCTTTCGTCTAGTAAAAATGCAAATCATTATGATAAAACCCCATTTTGTGAAGCAATGTTGCTAAATGATCCAACAAAAAACAGAAAATCATTAGTAACTAATAGCGCAGAGAAAGAGAAGCATTTGTAGGTCACACCTAAAAGGTGCAGAAAATCCAACCAACCCAGCCCTTCTCAAAATATGGCAGTGATGTCATTCTGTAACGGTTGCTAGGCAGCCACCAACACAGGGACGAGTTTGAATATGAGAAAATATGTGTTCATTTGAAAACCATACTGCGCAGAACATGTTTGCAAACAATATTTTAATGAGAGGACAAAGGTTTGAGATAGACCTCAATGTGAAAAGAAACAAAAATATTTCACTCATTTTAAGACAGAATGTCTTAAAAAGGTGTGTTGTGCCACAGATTTTGAGGAGAGATTAACAATAACAACTACAATCAGCAAGAAGCATCAATAACACACATGTAGGTTTTAGATGTAAAATGGTTGAAAAATCTTGTTTAACATGACGCTCGGTTCCACTGGTTTATTAGTAAATTTGCTTCTGACTGATTGCACTAATGATTCAAAAATGTCGCTGCAGGTCTGTCCGACCAACGCGTTGCAGGAATGAAAACTTATCTAGAGACAAAGATGTGACAAAGGTGCAGACCACCGCCTTCCTGTTCATTTGAAAACCACGGAAACCAAACGGCAGAGGCTGCTGTGCTTGTTTTGAGCATTAGCTCGACGTCTCAAAACCTGTGTCAGCACAAGTATGGGAGAAAAGGAGATTTCCACTGTGATGGAATGAGCACGCCTAATGAAGTGACCAGGAAGCAAAATAAAGGACAAGACCCAGTCAAAAAACGTAAGTTAATAAAACACATACCCAAATACTAATCCGGCTTGATTGCCATTCTTTTTAAACCATCCTCTGGCAGCCTAACAAGTAATTTGATCATACCCACAACAGTTTTTGCTTCCACTAAGTAATGCAGCTCTGGTTGGTGCAGTTTGGTTCACTATTTGGATTTTTCCTTTGTAAAATCGCCCCATGCAACCAACCAATCCATTCCTGGTGTCCTCTTCTGTTGTAGGACACCAGGAATGTGTGTCCTACAACAGAAGGACACACATTCCTTCTGTTGTAGGAAGTTCCACCCTAAGTCCTTAGACTTAGGGTGGAACTACTGGTCCCACTGAAGCAAGTTCGTTGACTGGGAACTCTCCCATTGAGATAATTATTATTCCACTTATACACAAATCACTGCCAAATCTTTTTCCCCCTCAAGAAGTCGCTGCTCTCTCCACTCTTGCCTTTCCCGACAGTCGTAGTGACATCAAATTGAAGATGCCCAAGTTCTTCAAATTATAATGGATGCATGAATGAATGGATGAATATACTTTATTAATCCCAAAATGAATGTAAAATCAAAATGAATTGACGGTTTTGCTGAGTTCAGTTTTCCTGCACTGTTCTCTTATTTACAGTCTGTTGGTATTAAAATAGATGCTGACCTTCGGTTTGGTAACCAAAAATGCTTAGATGTCTCTCTGAGAATAAAGCTCTCCTTTACTTTTCTGCTTTCTCCAGCATTACTAATCCAGTTGGTTGATTACATTTCTCTTTTAATAGTCCTGAGTCAGGTCAAAGTGTCACCTGTTAACCGGTCTGGGTTTGTATAATGGTGGAGGGGGAGGTTCCCAGATCCACAACATCTTCTCCACCAGACCGACCGTTCTTCAGCTTCACCATTCTCTACATGCAGTGCAGACCCCCGGCTTCCTGTTCCTTTTTTTAAGAGAAACAAAACAAAGAAGCCACAAACACCCACATGCTCGGTTTCAACACTGACTTGATGAGCCATCTTGAGCCTCTGTCAGATGTTGCTCAGTGCTCTCCACTCCACCACTTCTCCATTTAGTACGTTTGCAATTTTCTTCATTTTTGTTGCCAACAGTTTCTCACTCCTTCAAGACAGATGCACAGCGGACGGTGCGACTGCAGTCACAGAAGTTGGACTAAAGCAGAAAACGGGTGGAGCACCTTCATCTTCTGAATATAAAATTGAACAAAACCCCCAAATTGTTTGGGGTCGGGGGTTCTAAGGCCCCCGACCCCAAAAGCTGCTAGTTACTCTTCCCTCGCTCAAAGTGTCGACTGCAATTTTCCGACCTCAATCGTCGCTGCTCGCCACAAGAGTGATCTGTCAAAGAAAAAAAAGAAGAAAAAAGTGCTTGATTTGAGTCAGCAGTGTGAATATTTGTTGATCGTGACCTCAGACTTTCAAAGTGATGCCGGTTAATTTCAGTTATTTGATTGGCTGCTTGCTGTGAGCTGGGACGCGCGGTGGTCTTGGTCAACTGACTATAACGTCAGAAACCTCCTTCTGTCTCTTCTCAAGACAGAGCGTGGAGACCATGGAAGGTGAGTCAGAACTTTCTCAGCTTTAACCGGTGATATTAATAGCTTCATCATTTGAGCTATTCTGTTTATCTGCTCCTTTTTGAGAATAAAATAAAATGAAATCTCCTGTGTTTAAATGACATGACATCAACTCCTAACGTTAAAATTTTGAAACACATCCGATATTGACTATCTCAAAACATTCAGGATTTTGTTTTTCTTTTGTCTGTAACAGATTATATAATGATGATGATGATGATGATGATGATGATGATGATGATGATGATGATGATGATTTAGCAATGCTACAGCCAGGCTGCAAGTATTTTAGCATCCAAATTACAGCATACAACAAGCGCTCCACTATTCATAGGAACAAAGAAAAAGCGTTTTGAATCGTATTCAACTAACTGAGTTTCCGCCTCTTCAGACAAGAAAATCCAAGCCGCCCTGCTGATCGCTGTCATGTGCAGCTGGGCTGCGGGAGACGACGACTCCCACAACAATCGTCCGTGTCAGCCGAACAACGACCAAAACGCTTACAGGAAGTTTGAAACCAAACACGTCCTTCCAAAAAAGTTCAAAACTAGTTCAACATCTGTGTGGGAGAAGTGAGTGACTGAACGTTTAGTCAATGTGTTGATTGAAATAGGGATAAAAACCTGCAATTATGAAGTCATTAACGTATGCATAAATCACTGAAGTTAAAACTAGATGACTGTTTGTTTTAAAACTCAGAGCTCTTCAGTTCAGTCGCAACACAAATCAATCCAATACGACCCAATGGAAGAGTTTCTCCAGTAAAGTGGCGTGGAAGTGGGTTTGCCCTCAAAAGTCTTTGTTTTTGCGCAAAACATAGAAAACATGAATCATTTTCAATCATAAAACTAATATTATGAGACAAAAATACAGAGTAAAAACAAGCATTTGTTTTCAAATTCTGGCTGTTATGTACTTTGGGAGAAAAGGTCTGTAACCCAAACTCATCCTCTGAGAAATAGAATCATTGTTCCAGTCTAACATCCGCCACCCAGCATCTGCAACAACTGGCAATGAGCCTTTTTCATCGTCGTGGAGAAACTTTGGTCCACCCTTCTCTGCAGAATAGTTCAAATTCAGCCACAGTGTAGAGTTTTCAAGTATGCATCGACTGCTGAAGGTTTATTTATGAGTAGACTTTGAATAGGCCTCTATTCAAAGCACCTCCTATTTACTTTTTTAAGTCACACAGAATACATGCATTCACATTATACTGTACATGGATAATGTTAGTTTATCTGAAAGACTTGTGGCTTCGTTTTAATAAAAAAGCTAACCTTTTCAAATTAGATGCATGAATGTTTTGAATAACGCAGTCTGTTTATTTTTCTAGGCACATAAAAAACTTGCAGCGTTGCAAAGTCGCAACTCAGACCTTCGTCGAGAGTTCAAAGGTGAATCTGCTTAAGAAAATCTGCAACGGCAACGGCTGGAACCAGCAGGGCAACTTGTGCACGAGCAACTCGAAAATCCCCGTGTATGTAGTGAAAGTGAACACATCGAATTGCACGGTTCTTAACACCCCGCAGAAAACAGAAGAGCTGGTGACGGTGGCTTGCGACAATGTTGGCAACCACTGCCTTCCTGTTCACTTCCAGAAACAACGACAAACTCAGAAGCGACGCAAAGTCACCTGCTCCCCTGCTGCTGCTGCTGATGATGATTATTGGTCTGATCAGCAATTTAACGTCTCAGTCAGGATTGGCTAAGAGAAATTCAAACCCTTTAACCTGCTCCAGCGATCCTGCGCAAGAAGTGAAGAAGTTCTGCACCAAAGGTTTTTATTTGCATCGCATTATCAAGAGTGGACATTTTACAATAATCGTTTTACATATCAGTTTAATTGTTGTTCTTTTTTGGATGCAGTGTAAATACAAGCATCTGTTCACAATGTTGAGCTTTCAAAAGTACAGTTCAAGCCAGAAGTCGACATCCACTGAATATAAAGACACACACAGGTTTTTTTTCTCCCTGTCTGAAACTAAGTCAGACCAAATGTCTCTTGTTTTAGGTTAGTTCAAGTTATTTAAATTATTTTTTTATTTGCTAAATGCTAGAAAACTTAGGGAAAACATGTTTTAGAGATTTTTTTTCTGTTACTTTCTTCAAATTCAGAAGATATGGAAATATCTGGTTTCAGTTGTACATATAATCAAATTAACTGTTTTTTATGCTGATTTCCTTATTAACTGTGCAAAACAAATTACTGTTGCTTTGAATATAGTCCAATAAAGCTCATATGAAATCTGACTTTGTCCTGTCATCCAATCGCAGCTCATGTTTCTGCAGTTCTGAGAGGTCTCAGTTATTAAAGCAGCTGCTTTGCTATTAACCTTCTTTTTTTTTCTAGTTTTGCAATGAATGTTATAACAGAAAATTTAACCGATATTCTGATAACTAGTACAGTTACGTTTTGAGTTAGTTGTTCATCCTCACACATGCAGACGTAATGTAAAAAATGAGAAATATCAACAATTACTGTTAATTTTGAGCTTCCTGAGACCTGAGTCTGTTTACAAAGCCACTATGTCAGTTTATAAGCCTTTTATGTATAGATGTTAAAGTTATACTGTGACCCACATCAATGAAACTGACTGATAAATTACATCTGATTGCTGTAATGTGGAAAAAAAGCATCATGGAGAAAAATAGATTAAAATTATTAAGTTGTTTAAAACCCATCTAGAAACAGTTTTCTATGAGCTCACTCAATCAAAATCCTTTGCAGTACTGCATTGCCCCCTACTGGTTGTTCATCAGTACAGCAGCAACTTCATCTCAGTAAGATGCAACATTGTTTAATGCTTTCTGTTGACCCTAATACAGTAAAACAGCAACATTTCATATTGATGGTGTTTAAAATGAGTTTAGCTGATCCTCAGTTCTGCACACAAAGAGAATAAATGTAACA